>PVHX01018404.1:0-36972 GCA_004024805.1 Geosciurus inauris | reverse complement strand
AAGTATTGACACTACATTTACTATTGAGAAGGATGAGTTCAAAAACCAACATTTATCCCAAGATAAACATATTTTTTAAAAACAATCAAAAATATAAAAATAAAAATAAATAAAAACAATCAAAGTACATGTCATGAAGTCATATAAATTTATTCCCACTTCAGCCAGCACCAAGGTACCCTCCCCTTCACTTCAAACACACACACACATATAAGCGGGACATTTTTCTTCTAAACTATAAGCCTCTGGGCTCATGTGAAAACAGAACTATTTGAAACACACACAAGCTCTAGCATTTAGACTTGTAGTTTCGACATGCTGCCCACACAGTACTTTGTAGCATGTGATTAGGAATAATGATGCACAATCACACCACATTCTTTCCCTCAGCTCACACATCAAGAACTTGCCCTCTCAGCTGCATTCTTCTCTAAACATCCATGGTCACCTTAGCAACCCTATGCTCCTAATATGGACAGCTGGTCCATTTAAAGTCAGTCCTTCTTGGCAGGGAAAATGCTTGTTCTTCAAATTGGGGGAGAGAGGAGAGTGTTTCTTTTCAATACACATTACAGGGGTTCATTTAACTTGATCAGCACTTTTGTTCTGGGGTAGCAATTTGTGTGGAGTTTCAACCTATTCTGAGGGTTTGTTGTTGTTGTTGTTTTTTTTTTTTGGCATGGGAGAGGTTATGTTTTTGTTTTGTTTTGTGTTAATCTAATAACAAGTAGCTAAAAAAAACTAAAGTCAAACCAGCTCATATGGAACTCTAAGAGAAGAACATGAAACAAAAAGGTGTCTAAAATAATTACATACTTTTATAAACTATAAAACTCCACATTTTTGTGAATAAAATTTGACTTCAGTTAAACTGAATGGTAATATCGGATATCTTAATATACATTGAGAAACTGGAGTTAGAAGACCTGTGTCTTAATTCATAGCCTATTTTTTTAACATCAAAAATACTGCCAGGGGCTGGGGTTGTGGCTTAGTGGCAGAGTGCTTGCCTAGCATGTGTGAGGCACTGGGTTCAATTCTCAGCACCACATATAAATAAATAAAATAAAGGTCCATTGACAACTAAAAAAAATATTTAAAAAAATACTGCTAGGAGGTGAATGAAGGGTAAAGGGTATGGGGGTAGGAATGATAGTAGAATGAATCAGACATTATTATCATTATATGATTATATGACCTGTATAATTATTATATGACCTGTCTACATCTTGTACCACCAGACAAATGAGAAGTTATATTCCATTTATGTATAATGTGTTAAAATGCATTCTACTGGGGCTGTGGTTGTAGCTCAGTGGTAGAGCGCTTGCCTATCATGTGTGAGGTACTTGGTTTGATCCTCAGCACCACATAAAAATAAATATATAAAATAAAGGTATTGTGTCCGCTTACAACTAAAAATATTTTTAAAAGTGCATTCTATTGCCATGTATAATTAGAATAAATTTTTAAAATTTTTTTAGTTGTAGATGGACACAAATATCTTTATTTTATTTATTTACTTTTATGTGGTGCTGAGGATCGAACCCAGTGCCTCCCACATGCAAGGCAAGCGCTCTACCACTGAGCTATAATCCCAGCCCCTAGAATAAAATTTTAAAACAGAAACTTTAGGTGATCGAAAAAAAGAAAAAAGAAAGCAAGAAGAAAACCCCCAATACTAGGGGCTACAGATGTAGCTCAATAGTAGAGTACTTGCCTAGCATGCATAAGGCCCTGGGTTCCATCCCTATCATAGCGAAAATAAATAAATTAAATTAAAAGCTAAATATCAAAGTCCCATACTCCAGGGAATTAAGCACTCTAAGCAGTCTGTCATTCTTTTATTGTACCACCTGCATGTGAAATTCCTCACAACCTTTCCATAGGCTCACATGAAACTAAGTGGTTAGTATATCTGAAGACCCAGAATGACCTAGGATAACAATGAATTACTTACTCATAACCAATCTTTTTTTTTTTTGGTACTGGGGATTGAACTCAGGGGCACTCGACCATTGAGCCACATCCTCAGCCCTATTTTGTGTTTTATGTAGAGACAGGGTCTCACCGAGTTGCTTAGTGCCTCGCCGTTGCTGAGGCTGGCTTTGAGCTCGTGATCCTCCTGTCTCAGCCTCCCTTAGTGCTGGGATTACAGGCTTGAGCCACCACGCCTGGCTTCATAACCAATCTTGATCTCTGCTTATATCTGGGACTGAACCAAATTAAGCCTTTCAGGATAAAAGATACCGGTTTATAATCCAGTACACCTGATTTTCACAATATAAACAGATAATTTTGAGAGAAGGAATTGCTATATGATGACATATATGAGATAAAATTGCTCATTTCATTACAATGAAGGTACTTAAATCTCAGGTGCATCAAACTAAACACCTAGCCAGGCGCAGTGGTGCATGCTTGTAATCCCAGGGGCTCGAGAGGCGGAGGCAGGATTCTAAGTTCAAAGCCAGCCTCAGCAATTTGGCAAGGCCCTAAACAACCCAGGGAGAGACCCTGTATCAAAATAAAAAATAAAAAGGGATGGGGATGTGGCTCAGTAGTTGCGCACCCCTAGTTTCAATCCTCAGAACCAAAACCAAAACAACAAAAAAACCACCAACAACAAAAAACTAGGCTTGTAATCTTTTTTGGGGGGCGGGGTGGGGGGGTACCGGGGATTGAACTCAAGGGTACTCAACCACTGAGCCATATCCCCAGCCCTATTTTGTGTTTAATTTAGAGACAGGGTCTCACTGAGTTGCCTAGCGCCTCACTGTTACTGAAGCTGGCTTTGAACTCGCGATTCTCCTGTCTCAGCCTCCCAAAGTGCTGGATTACAGGCTTGCACCACCACGCCTGGCTCCTGCTATTGTTTCAATGTGTTCCCTCCAACATTCAGGTATCCAAACAATGGTCAATGTGATGGTATTATGAGGTAGTCTTTAAGAGGTGATTAGGAACAGGCATGGTGCCAAGTACCTATAATCCCAATTACTTGGGAGGCTGAAGTAGGACGACTGTGAGTTCTAGGCCAGCCTTAGCAGCATAACCAAGATCCTGTCTCAAAACAAAACAAAAAGAAACAACAGTGACAAGAGAGAATGAGGGCTCCTTTCTTGTGAATGGGAATAAGGCCCTTACCAAAGGGGATTCATATAGCCCTTTTACCTTCTACCAAATACACAGTATTCCTTTTCTGAAGAATGCAGTCCTCATCAGACAACAGAACCTGCCAGCAACTTGATCTTGGAATTCCCAGCCTCCAGAACTATGAAAAATTTCTATTCTTCATGAATACTATACTATAGTATTTTTGTCACAGCACATAAATAGACTAAGACACTTCCCCTTTTCCATTCCACAATGAATGAATTCCACATTTCTTCCTAGACCCCAGAACTAAGTGCCCCAGGACCCTCCTTCCACACCAAGAAAGTGTCCTAACAAGGTGTCTTCAATTTCTTTCCACAATGGCAGCCACTCTCAGATCTGATCACTGCTGTCATTATCTTCTGCTTAATATGAAGAAGGACACCATCCTCTCACAAGAGCCCCTCCCTTTGTCTTCTTTTAACTACTATGGGGAATAACATCACCATGAATTTACAGCTTCTAACATACTCAATTTAGTTAGAGTCTTGCTAAATGGCAGTACCCATTCTGCCAATTTCTAGCTAAAAGATCAGAGAGAAATTTCTACTCCTGATACAGCACTGTAATAGATGAAACTGTTTCTGCATCCTACATTTACAATCTTGCATTTGTACTGGTAGGTATCAGCTTTTACTCTATGTTCAATTGAGCAAATAGAGTTCACAGAACATGGCTCTATTTCAAGAAAGTAGTAGGAAAAAAAAGATTACTGTTCAAATATAATACAGTGCAGAAATTAATTAGTGACATAATGGGAAGTTTTCATATTACTGGTATTGCATTCAACTAATAAGCTTTTGAGGGCTAATGCTGTTTCTGGAAGAAACATGCAGATTTTTGTTAGGCTCCATCATTCTTTTCTCTTGGTATTGAGGATTTAACCCAGGGATGCTCTACCATTGAGCTACATCCCTGGTCCTTTTTATTTTGAGACAGGGTCTCACCTAGTTCCTGAGGGTCTTGTTACATTGCTGAGGCTGACCTAGAACTTGTGATCTTCCTGCCTCAGGCTCCCTTATTGCTAGGATTATAGGCATGGCCAACTGTGCCAGGGTCCATCATCCTTTGCTTTGACTATTCTTAAAAGTTTTCAACAGGCAGATCTTCTAAACAGATGTATTTCTTCCTCTACACATTCACCACATCTAACTCACATTCTTTTAACCTTAATACAATGGGATAAGCACAACTTGGCCTTTTCCTAAACGCCCATTTTAGATGCCTTATGCTTTTAAGGAAGTTTTACATTTAACATTTTTATAAACATAACCTGGAATACAATGTAGCAAAAGTTTGACAAAACAAATTTGATGAACACTCAGCAACAAGGCCAGTTTTCGAGGTTAGTGTGGAGCAGGGTCCAAGAATAAGACATAACATATAATATCTCCCTTTCACATGTCAAAATATGGTTCAGAATGTAATTCAGTGATAGAACTCTAGCCAAGTATGCACAAGGCCCTGTGTTCAATCCCTAGTACCAGAAGAAAGGAGAGACGGAGGGAAAAGCAATGTATGTAGGTTAAATCATTTCATTCTATGACTTGTTAAGGTCAAGAAGAATGCTTCATGCTCAATGGGTTCCTTAAGTTATATTAGGCATGGTTTAGGGTGACAGTCTATCTTTTATATAAATTACAATATAGGCACAAGGGTTGGGTATGATGGACATGCCTGTAATCTCAGTGACTCAGGAGGCTGAAGCAGAAGGATCACAAATTCAAGACCATTCTCAGCCATTTAGTGAGACCCTGTCCCAAAAATAAAATGAAAAGGGCTAGAGATATAGCTCTAGGATAAAGCACCTGGGTTTGATCCCCAGTACCACAAAATGACGACGATGACGACAATGATGATGAAAGCAGTACATACACACACATAAAAGAACACAAACAAAAGAATACACATCAAAAATATTAAAAGGTCGGGGCTGAGGCTATAGCTCAGTGGCAGAGCACCTGCCTAGCATGTGTGAGGCACTGGGTTCGATCCTCAGCACCACATAAAAATAAAAACAAAGGCATTTAAAAAAATATTAAGAGGTCATATATATGGGAAATAGACTTAAGAGGAAATAAAAGAATAGTCCTCTAATGAACCAATGATGATGGGTATAACACAGACTGAGCGACTGTAACTTGATATTAAAAACATTATATTAGCCGGGCTCAGTGGTGCATGCCTGTAATCCCAGCACTTTGGGAGGCTGAGACAGGAGAATTCCAAGTTCAAAGCCAGCCTCAGCAATGGCAAGTGCTAAGCAACTCAGTGAGACCCTGTCTCTACATAAAACACAAAACAGGGCTGGGGATGTGGCTCGGTGTTCGAGTACCCCTGAGTTCAATCCCTGGTATCAAAAAATAAAAATAAATAACGTTATATTAGAGCCCTCCTCTTTTAAAAGTTACCCAAAAATTAAAACAAAATTGTGTAAAATACACTATGTGATGCAGATTTTACCATTTTAACCATTTTTTAAAGTGTATGCATAATTAATATTTTATAAACATAGTCACTGACCCTTTAATACCTAGGTCTCTAGCAGGGTGATACTATACAAATGTGAACAATTGCTAGGTGTGCTGGGTGCCTAAAATTCCAGCAACTCAGAAGGCTGAGACAGGAGGATCACAAGTTCAAAGCCAGCATCAGCAACTCAATGAGACCCTGCTCTAAATAAAATACAAAATAGGGTTGAGGATGTGGTTCAGTGGTCGAGTGGCCCAAGTTCAATCCCCAGTACCAAAAAAAAAAAATGTGAACAATCGTCCCTTGAAAATTTCTACCCTAAGAATAAAATTATAGCCATACACATGTCCGATATCCACCCACTCAGGAGTTTGAAGTCAGACTCAGCTGGCTGTAAGCAATCTGTGAGACTCTGTCTTCAAAATAAAAAATACAAAGGATTGGGGATGTGGCTCAGTGGTTAAGTGTCCTTGGGCTCAGTCTCTGGCACCGATAGATAGATAGATAGATAGATAGATAGATAGATAGATAGATAGATAGATAGATAAAATAAAACTATAAAAACATCAGGATGCTTATAAAAATAAATATTTAACAAACATTTTACAAGAGAACCCTAAGAGAACTAGGCATTATGATTCATCATCATGGTGTATCATGTACTGTATTAATGTAAAAGATTTAAATTTCATTTCCCAAAAGAACAATGATAGAGATGTAACAGTAAGTTCATTGAGATTAAAGCTTTTAAAATTTGTTTTTGCTTTAAACATGGTGGTACAGGAAAAGAAGGATCTATATTTCTTCTGAAGTACTGCGTCCCCACCTTTGAGCAGTGAAGATCAAACAGTGCTACACAAGGGTTCCAGGACCTCCTTTCACCTCTTAGAAATAAGGAAAAAATAGGAAAAAGGAGTTTCACAAGAAACTGGAAAAGGAAAAATCTTGGTGATTTGCTCTCCCTTCAACTAGTGGGTCCCTTTATTTTAACCCTTTGTTTCCAAACCAGCATAAAAATTGACCCAATTAACTAAAGAAGTTGCAAAAATGGAGAAAAAGATATATTTGGGAGTACATATACTGCTCAGAACACATGATGAGAAAAAAGTGAATACTTAATAAGAAATAGTTATCAATCTCAAAAATTCGCTATAAAAGCAGTTCTAATTGACAGATCGAATTAATCTATAGTGATCATTACTATCTATCTCAAGAAGTTCCTGAGAGGGCTGGGGTTGTGGCTCAGCGGTACAGTGCTTGCCTTAGCATGTGTGAGACACTGGATTCAATTCTCATCACCACATATAAACAAAGTCCATTAACAACTAAAAAAAAAATTAAAAAAAAAATAAGTAGTAGTTCCCGAGAAAATGTAATCAAAATAACTTTTTAAACCTGCCAAATACTTGATTTCAAGTTCTTGGGCACAACACAAACAAATCAATAAGATTTTACTAACTAATCACTTAACATTTTATCCTTCAGAAATCTAAAAAGTAATACAAATTATGACTTAAAATCCACTAAAAAAGAGAGCATTTAAAGGAATTTTTAAAAATACATTTTACATGTTAATCTTTATAATCAATCTAATAGGAAGCATCCATATTTTAAAGTAAACATAGTAGTTATATTATTTCCATAAATGAGAATGTAGCTAAACTTAATCTCTAATTTAAAGCTAAAAGAACTTTGAAATTTTTCTTACTCAAAGTCATTTAAGATAATGTGCACGGAGTAAAAGATGAATGAGCCTCAACAGAAGAACTTTTTTTCATAAAAGGAATAAATCCACTTGTAGGTTCTAGGAATGAGCTGTATTTAAAGTTTTAGAGGTGATCACTTTTATCATACTCTTCTAATTATAACATCAAACAAGAAGATAGTATCTTACTAACAAATTCTGAGGGAATAAAAGAGAATAATAAATTTATGGAAATAGCAATCAAAAAAGATATGAAATAATTATGGGAAATAGCATTTAAAAATCAAGAGCTATTAAGTCTATATACACTGCATTTGGTTCATTATTATAACAACAATTTCTTACCTTGTGGAATTCTCTTCTGAGGAAAACAGATACAATTTTGTTCCTAAAACAATTTCAGGTAAAAAAGTTGAGATGTTAGTTTCAAAATAGCCTCTTAAACATGAAATTACAAAATGTGACTAGATTACATTCAGAGTATTATGACTCAATACTACAAAAGTTTGAGACAGTAGGTCTCCAATAACAAAAGTATATATAAATAAAAGTATTTATTATGTCATTTTTTATCTCATTTTTAAAAAAGTTTTTATTTCTAATTATTTTTATTATTACAAAAATAATTCCATTGACTGAACATCAAATCATTTGCTAGGTACATAATGATTTGTGATACATTTTCATATTCTAAAACATAGGCAATCAAATGAGTATTAATCTCTCCAGGACTTGATATTCTAAAGGCTTTTTTAAGGCATAATTCACATATAAAATTCATCCATTTCAATAGAAATTTTTAATGTAGTCAAATACCCCAATTTTTTCATAATCCCAATAAGAAACTCCATACTGAAGGATGCATTTCTAATTCCAGGTAGCAACATCTGCAACAGATTTGATTTGAAGAAATATTCAAGAAGCATACTCTTTACAACACTATAATCATAATCATATTTCAAAAATATGTAAAACACACACATTTGTAATCCCAATGACTTGGGAGGCTACGGCAGGGGGATGCAAGTTTGAGGCCAGCCTTATCAATTTAACGAAGCCTAAGCAACTCAGCAAGACCTTGTCTCAAAATTATAAATACAAAGAACTGGGGATATGGTTCAGTGGTGAAGCACCCCTGGGTTCAACCCCCAGTACCAAAAAAATAAATAAAATAAAGCAAAAAAACAACCTGTAGAACAAATACTGGAAGGAAAATAAATATCCAAAAATTGTAAGAGTAGTTGTATTTAGATAGTAGTATAATGACTGTTTTCCATGTATTTTCTCTAAAACTATGATTCAGGGCTGGAGTGGCTCAGTGGTAGATCACTTGCCTAGCATGTGTGAGATACTGGGGTTCAACCCTCAGCACCACATAAAAATAAATAAATAAAAATAAAAGTATTGTGTCCATCTAAAACCAAAAAAAAATTTTTTTAAACTATGATTCAGTAATACTACCTTTATGGTTCTTTAAAAGGTACAGCACAGACTTTCTAGAACTATGTGAAATATTTTGTAGAAATTGAATATTTCTACAAAATAGGCCGGGCACAGTGGCACATGCCTGTAATCCTAGCAGCTTGGGAGACTGAGACAGGAGGATCATGGGTTCAAAGCCAGCCTTAGCAAAAGCAAGGTGCTAAGGAACTCAGTGTGACCCTGTCTCTAAATAAAATACAAAATAGGGCTGGGGATGTGGCTCAGTGGTCGAGTATCCCTGAGTTCAGTCTCTAGTACAAAAGAAAAGAAAGGGGTTAAAAAAAAAAAAAACACTACAAAATAAAAACAAGAAATACAAGGCAATACTTTCAATGTCTGCCATATTTTCATTCAACGTTTTTCACAATAGATAAAATAACCATAAAGTTAAGAAAAAAATTATACTTACTAATCTGGTTGAAAAGCCACAGATGCATCTTACTTTATGACAAATGAACTGTTTCATCACCTTTGTATCTGGGCATCTACTTCTTAATGGCCATTTCTGAAACAATGGTACAGTTGTTAAGAATGTGATTCTTGAATATACTATGATAAAAAATATTTAAAAATCTTTAAGGACAATTATCTAAATTTTAGTGACCAGAGAGAACTATCAAAATACTTCTTGAGCAACCTCCTAACAAAGAATATTATGACTAGGCTGAGAGTGAGGTGGAGGGATATAAAATGGATTGTTGTCCTATAGGACCAGAACACCTCAGTCCTCAATGCCTTTCACCCAGCTGGGTGTTAAAATTCCTGAGTGGACTCAGGAATTTAGATATTAGAACAAGTAAAAAGGAAAATAAGGTAGGCATTGATAAGGGAGTCCTAAAATTGCAGTTTTTAACACAATAAATCAATTGATTATATACATCAGCAACTTTTTTCCTATGTATTGTCTATTTACCCATTACACCTTAAATGAAAACCCCAGAAGGGAATTTTGTTAGTTTTATTTATTGGTATCTTTTAAGTATCTAAAACAATGACAGTCATGCCATTAAATGCTCAGTAAATATGTACTGAAAGAATGAGTAAACTAATGAAGTACTTCAGTTTAACTGATAAAATATTTAACCTAACAGTATTTTAAAACAGTAAAATCTCAAAATGCTGTTTCTCTGTAACACCAATAATGTTAATGCCAACAATATCATTATGTTTTTCCCCAATAAACAAAAAATATACTTAAAAGTTAATGATGGTATAGTCCTAAGCACAGAATCACACAAAAGCATATGTTACTATGCAATGTTGTAAACGTACTTTTGGTAAGGACTCTTAGAAGGGGAATTACTGGCTATTCAATTTTGCCAAATACTGGCAAATGGGTTAGGTGGTGGTCTTTTCCTTATTAAACATTTGTGTTCTTTGAGGTACTTCTTGTGGAGACAAAGAGGAAGTTTTATATAAGGAGTGAAAAGCTGCTCTGGCAGATCTTAATAATAAACCTCAAGGAATCCAGTAGTTTCCTACTTCCTATTCTATAGCTGAATAGTATTTTACAAAATGCCACTCTTTTTGTAAAAAATTTAAAGAAATTTAAATATAAATACACATTTGCTTTTATTCCTTTGCTTTCAAAAAAGCCACAATGGAATGATAAACCAAAACCAAGTAGCTGTCTATGGAGAAAAAAGAGTAGGGTAGAAGAGACAGGATGGAAGCTAAAATTTCCCAGATTATACCTTGTATTACAGTTTTTATTTAGAGACATGTTTTAAGATAATTGAAAATACAAAATAAATTCAAAAAGAAAAATATATAAAAATAAGAAATAAACTGAAACAAATGAACCAGTTATAAAGTTAGTGGCATAACCACACATAGAATTATTTCAAGCCACTTTTAAAACACAACATTTAACCACATACCCTTAGCCAAATATAAGAAAAAGGAAAAACAAAACCCTCAAAAACTGCATTCAGTAGTCTTATTACTACAAATGCTGGTAAATAGGTAATATCTGTCATCAGGAATCAAGAATTGCAGTGTTAAGAGAAAACAGATTCAAATATAAAAATCATGGTAAAAAATCTATAATCTGACATTTAATTGGAGTATCAATAAACTTATGATTCATTTAACATCACAAACACCCATTGCTTAGCTGAGTGTAGTGGCATTAAGCCTGCACTCCCAAAGACTCAGAGGCTAAGAAGGGAAGATTGCTAGTTGGAGCTCAACCTCAGCAATTTAACAAGGCCCTAAATAACTTAGCGAGACCCTGTCTCAAAATAAAAAATAAAAAGGGCTGGGGATGTAGTTCAGAGGTAAAGTGCCCTTAGGTACCAAAATAAATAAATACCCATCCCTGTTCTTTCCCCTAAAAAAGCCTTGAAGCCAATATCACCCAGTCACAAACCACTGTGTCCTCTCCATACCATTTCCCACTTAAAGTGACTAAGACTTCTGGGGTAACTGTTGTGCTAGGAAGCTAGCTACCAAAGACTTCTAGGGTTGTAGAAAAGTGACGATGCCAATTTGAAGGACAAAAGGTGCCCACTAGCCAAAGAGGAGTCATCCCGAACATCAAAAACATAATGACTGGGGCTACAATTGTAGTTCAGTGGTAGAGTGCTTGCCTCACAAGCATGAGGCCCTGGGTTCAATCCTCGGCACCAAACAAAAAGAAAAAATAAAGATATTATGTCCATCTACAACTAAAACAATATTTAAAAAAAATAATGACTACCACTGGCTAAAACTTTAAATATATTAAAAGTATATTCACTTTTGGAAGTTGCTAAGGCACACACTTTAGTTGAACAGTACCCCAGAGTAATCAAGCAGTCAATAAAAGACAGATCTTCTTTTTGGGGACTCAAAATATCAAATGTGAAAGAAATGTTGATATTAAAACATCACCATTTTGTAGCCCTGAGGAAATAATCAATCTAGAAAATGATCAGTGGTTGCCAAAACCATTGGTAAAAAGAAACATGATGGATTAAGCTAAGAAAATCTGAACATAGGATTAATTGTACCATTAAAAATGATAGACTGGGCTGGGGTTGTGGCTTAGTGGTAGAGCGCTTGCCTAGCACGTGTGAGGCACTGGGTTCAATCCTCAGCACCACATAAAATAAATAAATAAAATAAAGGTATTGTGTCCACATACAGCAGCTTGGGAGGCTAAGGCATGAGAATTGCATGTTCAAAGCTAGCCTCAGCAACTTAGTGAGGCCCTAAGCGACTCAGCGAGACCCTGTCTCTAAATAAAATACAAAAAATGGTTGAGGATGTGGCTCTGTTGTTGAGTGCCGTCCCCACTCCCATACCAAAAAAAAAAAAGATAAGTAGACACTGTGTGCAGAAGTACTTATTCTGATCCACGATGTGTTCCTCTTGGGAATTTCAGTTCAAAAGGTTATCCATATTGCCGCTTTCACAACTTCTTCTGTGGTCCATGCCACCTTATTCCATATCTGCACTATTATAATCATTCCCTGTCAAATCTCCTAGAGTCTCTCAGCCACCCTAACAAGTCTATCAGATTAGCCACTTTCAAAGAACGTTAGATCATGTCACTCTTCTGCTTACATCCTCTAACAGAGTCCATCTCACTGACACAAAAGCCAAAGTGCTTACAAAGGCCCATAAGTGCCATAAATTGACACCCCCTTTGCCGCCTTCTCTGATTTCATCTCCTACAACTCTCCTGCCTTTAGTTCATTCCATTCAAGTCGTACTGGTCTCAGGATTTGTTTTTCTCTCTGAAACACAGTTCTCTCTGGCTTCCTCTTCCTCTTCTCTCTTTAGGACTTGTTTTTTACAAGCCATATCATCAAAGAGATCTGCCCTGGTACCCTGGGCAAGCCCAAAACAGCAGCCTTAGTTTTCCTTATATGACAGAGAATATGTAAGGAAAAATAAATTATAAATTTTGGAGATGGTAATTTCCAAACACAACATCATCATCATCATCATCACTTTTTTAGATCTTTGTGTCTAAATATCCACAGAGCTTATTATCCCTTTTAAAAGATTTGTATGTTCCCAACTTCAAAGAATTAATGAAGACATATCAACCACAAACTTTTCTTTCTTTCTTTTTTTTTTGGTTGATTTGTCTTTAAATCCCCTGTACTATAATTCTATAAAGGAATAGTAGAAGATTTTAATTAAGTAAGTTTCATTAAAAAACAATTACCAACAAAAATGACATTCCCTTAGCTCCTACTTTTTTAGGGATTTTTGTTTGTTTACATTGTAAAGTTTCAAGTAACCTCAGGAAAAGTTTACTTGAAATTTATCTGTTACCTTTAGGTACTATGACCACCAAAGAAAATCAAAAGAACTCACTAACTCTTAACATCACTAAGCCAGCTATAATATGATAGGAATGTTTGAAGTCAAATTATTTCTTCCTTCAATAAACAAACTTCCCCTAGGCTGAAGTCTACCGTGCCTTTTAAGTATTCTGTGGCTGGCAATCTTCAGGGTCTTAAGAGAGATAACCAGGATAGAGAAAACAGGTATGACTCAGTGATCACATGAAACAGTCCCTGAAGACCAAAACAAAGATATCACTTCTAGCAAGAAATCTCTAGAACTGCCCCAAGACTAACTTATCCACATAACTTTCATCTAAACAATTTATTTTCCCTTTAAGTTCACAAAGCACTTGTTATGTGCCTATCACATAAACCAATGTATAAAACTAAACCAAGAGTAAAATGAAAACAATCAGTACGATGTAAAGAATTAGATGACAAAATATAGTGTTCAAATTTGTTTGGGGCAGACAAAGACCTTCTCAACAGGATCCTTAAACTCAGGAAAAAATGTCAAGAGTTAATAAATTTGATGGCATCAAATTAAAAAGCTGCACAGCAAAGGAAACAATTAAAAATGTACAAGAGAACCTATAGAATGAGAGAAAAATCTTTTCCAGTACTCTTCTGATAGGAGATTAATATCTAGAATATATAAAGAACTCAAAACACTTAACACCAAAAAAACAAACAAACAATTAATAAGTAGACAAATAAATTAAACAGATACTTCACAAAAGAAGAAATACAGCTGGGTGATGTGGTGCATATCTATAATCCCAGAGGATTGGGAGATTGAGGCAGGAAGACATCAGGTTCAAAGTCAGCCTCAGCAATTTAGTGAGGCCCTGACCGACATACCCTGTCTCAAAATAAAAAATAAAAAGGGATGAGGATGTGGCTCAGCAGTTAAGTGGCCCTCGGTTCAATCTCTGGTAAATTCTAAATTATCAAATTAGCATAATTATTAGATGTGACTATAGCCTATAACACAGTAAAATAATGTATCTATTCTGAAATAGAAATCAAAATTATTCCTTAACTACAGGGACACGTTACCCAGGAAATGTCATAAATTATTCAGAGAAAGTGAAAATTCCTTGAAATAAATCACCATAACTGAAAACTATCCATTTCACATCAAGACAACTTTCTGATTTACACAAAGGAGAAACTCAACAGACTGATGAGTTTCCCAAAGGATTAAATATATATGCTAGTTCTATAAACACTTTTGTCTTGGGATTTTCAGCAAAATTAACACTTAAAAAAATTTCCGCTGGGCACGGTGGCACACATCTGTAATCCCAGTGGCTCAAGAGGCTGAGGCAGGAGGATTGCCAAGTTCAAAGTCAGCCTCAGCAACAGCGAGGCAATGAGCAACTCAGTGAGACCCTGTCTCTAAATAAAATACAAAATAGAGCTGGGGATGTGGCTCAGTGGTTGAGTGCCCCTGAGTTCAATTCCCAGTACCAAAAACAAAAAAATCCCCTTATAATCTTAATTCACTGCACTGATGGTTAAGAATGAAAAGCAAGAGGGAGAGGGACAAAGGAGAAGACAGTCTCTCAAGATACCAATTATAAATAATAAAACTATTTTTTAAAAAAATTTAGGATTATAGTGTTTCTCAGCAACAAATAACTGTGCAGATTGGTAATTAAGATCAAATAAATATAATGAAATAGTCTGTACAGTTTTTTAAAGCTTTTTTTTTAGTTGTAGATGAACACAGTACTTTCATTGTATTTATTTATTTTTATGTGTTGTTGAGGATCGACAACACTGCCTCACACATGTTAAGCAAGTGCTCTACCACTGAGCCCCAGCCCCAGCCCTGGTCTGTACAGTTTTGAAATCTGTACAGACTATTGCGACTATCACCTGTGGCATATGCCTTTTTGTTCTGTAGTTGAAAGAAACGAAAGTTCTATCTCTTAAAACTTCATTACACAATTCTCTATAGTCAATCTCTCTCATCTCTCCCTACCTTTTGAACAAACTCGTACACAATATGAGTGACTGTCATGTTTTAAAACTTCTGTATACAGACATGCTATTCATATTCTAGAAAGGTATAAAATGTATTTTTAGTAAGAAACAGTTTTTACATCTTAACATACAATTCTTAAACACTGTTACTCTTACCTCCAAAAGTTTTCGTCTATATTTTCAACAATATGCATAAAGGATGCATAAAAATCTAAATAAATACCATCGGAGTCTAACTGTATTATTTTTCATAAATTTTAATGCAATACTCAAAATTATTTTTTGTGAAGAATAGCATTCTTCACAAAAGTAGTTTGGCATTAAAGTACTTTTGTTGCCAGGCATGGTAGCGCACGCCTATAATCCCAGAGACTCGGAAGGCTGAGACAGGAGGATCACAAGTTTGAGACCAGCCTCAGGAATTTAGTGAAGTTCTGAGGAACTTAGCAAGGCCTGTCTCAAAATAAAAAATAAAAGGGCTGGGCTCAGTGGTCAACCACCCTTGGGTTCAACCTCTGAGCACCAAAAAAAAAAAAAGTGGGTTTGCTTCCAATATTATCCCTTCTACTGGACTACCAAAATGCTGAAGAGGCCATCATCATAGGTATATGCCCCCAGAAACTGTCAACCTAGTCTGTTAACTTCCTCAGAAGTGAAAGCAATTTTTATAAAGCACACTTCAGCCCCTTTATTTTCTAGAGGATAATCCACAACTTCAGAAACAAGTCAATCAAAATAATCATGGCCTTTTTTTCCCCCTCAAATCCTCCTTTATCTGCTAGGAATAAAATGCTGTCTTCATTTTTCTGGTGGCCTCTATAAAGATTTTTCAGCAAACTACAGGATATAGAGACAATGTTTCCCACTGCCAAACTCTAAGATAATTTCTCATGGTGGGCATTGTACAAAGGGCAATGAAAGAAGGAATGAGCAATGTCTTTAGCCAATTTCCAACAAATTCATGTCTCAAGAAAGAGCCTTCAATAAAATCATATCCCAAACAAAATGTCTTGCTATGATTTCAGGTAACAGATTACCTGATTCTGGGTACTTTATTTAAAAAACAAATAAATAAGGAGGTTTATTTGTCTCACAGGTTTAGAGGCTGAAATTCCAAGGCTTTAAGAGGTGGCTCTGGTTCTGGTCATA
Organism: Geosciurus inauris; assembly: GCA_004024805.1. Classification (NCBI taxonomy): domain Eukaryota; kingdom Metazoa; phylum Chordata; class Mammalia; order Rodentia; family Sciuridae; genus Geosciurus; species Geosciurus inauris. Next base: position 20,736 of record PVHX01018404.1, on the reverse strand, counting down.
GGCTTGTGGCAGATGATAATTTTAACGAAGGACTGCTTGTAGAAGAGATCATACAGCAAGACAGGAAGCCTAAAATCAGGAAGGGGCCAGCCTTGCTCTTTTAGAACAATCCACTCATAAGAACAAACCAGGGCCTGGTGCGGTGGCTCCTGCCTATAATCCCAGAGGCTCAGGAGGCTGAGACAGGAGGATCATGAGATCAAAGCCAGCCTCAGCAACAGTGAAGTGCTAAGCAACTCAGCAAGACCCTGTCTCTAAATAAAACACAAAATAGGGATGGGGATGTAGTTCAATGGTTAAGTGCCCCTGAGTTCAATCCCAAGTACCAAAAACAAAAAAAAAGAAAAAAGAAACCATGATTCCCCCAAGATCTACATTACTCCCTTACTCCCTTCAGAGAGCAGTGCCCTAATTATCTTTCATTTAAGCCTCACCTTTTAAAGGTTCCATCACATTCCAACATCACCACACTGAGGACCAAGCTTCTAACATGTAAACCCTTAGGATACAACTCAAAGTACAACATAAGCTGTATCTGTTTTCTCAGAACTACTGCTATGAAATATTATTTCTTCTGAAATTCACAAAGCTTAGTTTTGAGTCATAACACAAACCAACTGAATTCAATGGCTATCCTAACATGGGCCTACTTCATTATTCATCAAGAATTTGCTTAATATTGTACACTTAAATGCCATGTAGGAAAAAACAAATGCTAGAAAGAAGAGCAAAAAAAGACAAACCCCACAAATTGGCCATATTAGAAATACCAGAACAATTTTGGAAGTAGGGGAAGAACACTGTTTTTGGTGAAGAAACTGAAGCAGCTTATGAGCAAGAAAAGAACTGAAGTTCACATTATAAATGGTGATTTCTGTTGGGCATGGTGGCACACACCTATAATCCCAGAAGCTCGGGAGGCTGAGGCAGGAAGATTGTGAGTTCAAAGCCAGCCTCAACAACAGTGAGTCACTCAGCAACTCAGCGAGACCCTGTCTCTAACTAAAACACAAAATAGGGCTGAAGATGTGGCTCAGTGGTCAAGTGCTCCTGAGTTCAATTCCCAGTATGTGTGTGTGTGTGTGTGTGTGTGTGTGTGTGTGTATAAATGAATGGTGACTTCCCTCCACCTAGAATTATCCATTCTAATAAATCTGTAATAGATATTTTAGTTTAATATTTATAATATTTGAATCAGAACATACTGCAATGCTATTTATGAGTTGAACTCAATGCAGGAATTCTGACTACAATATATAAGTTAAAGGAATTAAAAATGGCCCATGTGCCCTTTAGCAATTATAGAACTCCAAATAAGTAATCTACAGTCTAAGTGTAGCTCTTTAGGATGGTCTGGGGTAGCTATATGGATAACTTCTCTGATCCAGCAGGACATTTCTTAAATAGATGAATCAACCTATCATTAGCTAATGCCCCAAAAGATAAGAAACTTATACATCCAATATCCTATTTTCAACCTGAAGGCTTAATAAAAGGACTATTGCTCACTTGAGGATTGTTGGTTTACTAAAACAGTTTGGACAAGAGGCATAAATCTTAAAGTAGTGGAACAGAAGAATATGTTAATAGCACTGGACATGGTAGCATATGCCTATAATCCCAGAGGCTCAGAGGCTGAGGCAGGAGGATCCCAAATTCAAAGCCATCCTCAGCACCTTAGAGAGAGCCTAAGCAACTTAGCAAGATCCTGCCTCAAAATAAAAAATAAAAAAGGGGGTGGAGATGTGGTTCAGTGGTTTAGTGACCCCAATTTCAATCCCCAAAACCAATGGCGGGGGGGTGACATGTTAACACCAATTACATAGATACAAAAATTCATTTTATACAGCTTGCAACAAACCAAAGAAAATAACAGTTCTCATATTAAAATTTACATCTTATTAGGAAAGATCAGATAGGGATTAGAACAAAAAGCACAGTATACTCCTTACTGAAATTTTAATACTTAAAGAGAACAAAGATCACTTTTAATTTCAAGGACATTGACCTTACATCAGCATTTCTCTAGCACCCAGTCCACGTTTAAACAGTCTACTTGAATGTGTATGTAGATGTACACTCAATCTTCAACTTTATAAAAAGTATAGCTTAGCCGGGCATGGTGGCTCACGCTTGTAATCCCAGCACTTAGGGAGGCTGACAGGAGAATCGCGAGTTCAAAGCCAGCCTCAGCAATGGCGAGGTGCTAAGCAACTCAGTGAGACCCTGTCTCTACATAAAACACAAAATAGGGCTGGGAATGTGGCTCAGTGGTCGAGTGCCCCTGAGTTCAATCTCCAGTACCCCCCCCAAAAAAATAAAAATAAAAAGTATAGCTGTCCATTTTATCCCAAGGGCAAAAATTTAAAAAAAAAACAAAACTGTTTCGGTAACAGAAAAATCTACAGGACAGATTCATACTTTTAAAGGAATAATTAACAAAAGATATACTTTATGAAGAAATACTCTAGATTGGTTGACAACAAGAAAGTATGGGAATTTGTCTTTATGACAAATTGAACCTGGATACTCCCCAAGTTAAATATCAGCTTCTGTTTATTATTCCTAGATACCATTAAACTTTTTAGCTTTGAACTAAAAACACATAAGTCAATTTAAAATGCAAACTGGTAGAGAAGCTTAATACCTAATGCTTACTCTGAGGAAAGTACTGATTCAAACTTAAAAAATGGGAGGAGGAAGGGGCTGGGGTTATGGCTCAGTGGTAGTGTGCTCGCCTAGCATGTGGGAGGCACTGGGTTCAATCCTCAGCACCACATAAAATAAAATAAAGATATTCTGTCCACCTACAACTAAAACACAAATATTTTTTAAAAAATGGGAGGAGGAAAGAGACTCATCATTTTTCAACTGACTTCTATAACAAAAAGTACGTGCGCGTGTGTGTGTACACATATATTATAATCCTGCTTGTAGTGTATAAGATAATATATGTGCATTCCCTTCCTTCCGTATGTATTTGTCTCTATCTTCTCTTTAAAGTTCTGTTTGTATGTGATGCTTCTGCCTCACTCTTGTTCTCTCCAACTCCCCTATCCTTCAGGTCCACGATCTTTCTCTTCGTATCTTAGTTCCAAGCGCTGATTTTCAGAAGAAAGCATTTTATTAAGTTGTAGCCTATAGCAAAATGAACTATAAAAAGTCACAAAATGAGAAAAAGAGAGTCAAACTGGGTTGAGGGTATAGCTCAACTTGCCTAGCTTGTGTGAAGCCCTGGGTTTGACCTCCAGTACTAAATAAATAAATATATAGATAGATGATTGATTGATTGATAGACGGATAGATAGATACATAGATACATAGATAGATGAAGGAAGGAAGGAAGGAAGGAAGGAAGGAAGGAAGGAAGGAAGGAAGGAAGGAAGGAAGGAAGGAAGGAAGGAAGGAAATCGCTCAATCATTGGTTTGAGAGATAAAGCCACAAATTTTCAACTTTATTTAAAATACCAAAACACATACACACAACATGCACAAGATCTTAAGCTTAGTGAATTCAATCTAACAGATTAATTTACAGAAGTTTGAGCTAAATATACTAGGGGAAAAAATCAGAGTCAGTTTAATACAGTGGTTATAAGCATAAGCTTTAGAGTCACAGTTTTGAGCTTGTATCCCAAGTATAGTATAATCTTAAGCAGGCTACTTTGACCCATTTTTTAATGTATAAAATGGAGCTAAGGAAGCTGTGAGGATTCTGCTTATAAAACATTAGTATGGTGCCTGGTACACAGGGAAGGCTCAACACATATATTCAGAATATCAGGTGCAGTGAAAATCTGTGATTCTTTTTGTCTGCTTGAACTTTCCTCATCTTCTAATTTCAGAAGGTCAAACACTTCAACATCTTAACTTTGAAAACTTCACCCATGTTATGTTTTCATAAGGTTCAACACTTTCCCACATATCCTTTATACCTAAGACACGTGCTTTGAGAAATATAGGTCTCACTCAGGCTAGGAATGGGCTTTTCTGCAGAAGAAGCAGAGAGCAGAAGAAACTTGCTCTCATACTAATTGAAAAACAGCAGCAAGGTCAAGTCCAGGGCACTGGTGGCAGCATTTAGAGTCATCTGGAGCCAGCAATGTTACTGGAGCAGTTTGTGGCGTCTGTCTGTCTCTAGATGGTACTGGCGTCCTCACGGGAATCATTGTGCAATGTGATTTTAGGCATTGTTTCTGGCTGCTTAGCCCTTACAACAATTTGTTGAGCCACTGAGTTCAACCCAATATCCTTTTAAAATACATGATATGCTTGAATTGTTTTTGTTTCATCTGTTTTTTGTTTGGTACTGGGGATTTGAACCAGGGATGCTTTGCCACTGAGCTAGAATCCAGTCTTTTTTTATATTTTGAAACAGGGTCTAGGTTGCTAAGGGTCTCACTAAATTGCCAAGGCTGACCTAGAACTTGCTATCCTCCTGCCTCTGCCTCCTGAGTTGCTGAGATTACACATGTGCACCACCATACCTAGCCTGAATTGGTTTTTACTACATCCAGGAATTCTGATAGACACATCAGATAGGGGAGATATCCATTCTCATCTCTCCACCTGACCAGGAAAGAGAAAAAAAAATCTATTTTCAGTCTCTCCGAAGAAACACCAAAAGTTACTGACTACTTTCAATTTATGGATTTACCCTTGGAATTCTTGGAAACCTTACTGTCTATGCAACTTTAGATTTATTCAAAAAGAATACTATAAAAGAGAAATGATTACACAGGAAAATTAAAACACAAAAAGTAGCTTTCATTGAGGAACAGAAATCATTCTTGCATGCCTGACACCAACCTTCATATTCCCAACATATGTCTTTCCCACATGGAGTTATATATATATAAACACACACACACATGAATTGAATGCTCCCACACTTTTATCATTGAGCTATATCCCCAGCCCTTTTTATTTCTTATTTTGAGATGGGTTCTCACTAAATTGCTTAGGGTCTCACAAAACTGCTAAGGCAGGCCTTGCATTTGTCATCTTCCTTCCTCAACTTCCCAAGTTGCTGGGATTATAGGCATGTACCACCAGGCCTGGTTCCTGTCTTGTTTTAACAAATAACTCAGTAAAACATGAGCACAGCAAAACAATTAACTTCTCTATTAAAATAGTACCCAGTAAGTCAGTGCCTTATTGTCACAGGCTGGTACACATTCCTCTTCCTCTGCCACATTTCTTTGCTGTTCTCTTTTATAGTTTGGTATACTTTTCCCAGTGTCTAAATGTTAAATTTCAAATCTGTTAATTGTTACTTGTCAGTATATATTACACTGAGATTTGTGGGGAGAGAAACTGGGAGACTAAATCCTGTTTTTTGGAAGTCTCAGGAGCCAGTTTCCATACAAAATTGTTATAATGGTAGAGCTGAAACTTCTGTAGTCTCTTTTTATTCATGGTGTCAGCTATCTGGTGAACCACAGTCAGAAAATTTCAGAAATAATTTTTAAATTTTTTTGTTTTGGGTGCTAGAAATTAAACGCACTCAGCATGCACAACTACCACTGAGCTACACTCCCAGCCCAACAACTTGAAGGTTTTAAATTATGTACCATTCAAAGTGGTGTGACAAAATCTTACACATTAAGACCTGTCCCATTCAAGACACAAGTCATCCCTTTATCCAGCATATCTATGCTGTATATACTACCTGCTTATTGGTCACTTAGTAGTGGTCTCAGTTACTAGACTACCATAGTATCACAGTATTTGTGTTCAAATAACCCATATTTTACTTAATAAGAACCCAAAAGCACAAGAGTAGTGGTGCTGGCAATTTTATTATAGTATACTGTTGTAATTAATGTATTTTATTATTAGTTAATATTGTTAATCTCTTCCTCTTTTTTGGGGGTATGGAGGATGGAACTCAGGGGTACTCAACCACTGAGCCACATCCCCAGCCCTATTTTGTGTTTTACATAGAGACAGGGTCTCACTGAGTTGCTTAGCGCCTAACCATTGCTGAGGCTGGCTTTGAACTTGCGATTCTCCAGTCTCAGCCTCCCAAAGTGCTGGGATTACAGGCGTGCGCCACTCTTATTGTGTCTAACTTATAAATTAAACTTTACATAAGTACATGTGCATAGACAAAAATATAATATATGAAGGGTTTAGTACTATCCATGGTTTCGAGCCTCCACTGTGTTGCTGGAACATTATCACCTGTGAATAAGGAAGGAAGGCTACATCATGTTTTAGCGAATAAAAGAATAATCAGGGGCTGGGGTTGTGGCTCAGTAGTACAGTGCCTGCCTGGCATGTGTGAGGAGGCACTGGGTTCAATCCTTAGCACCACATAAAAATAAATAAAATAAAGGCATATTTTTAAAAAAGAATAACTGGAACAAAATTTTTAGAAAATAGCCTTTTTCAGATTAAAATTTAGACAACAGAACCAAGCATTTGGAAATGTATATTGATGTCTAATGTATACTAATGTACTTAAAGTCAGAAGAAAAAAGAATGTCTAATGTATACTAATGTACTTAAAGTCAGAAGAAAAAAGAAAAACACTGAATTTTAGCAGAGATTTGGGATCAGGGAGTGTCAGAATTATAGGGTTCATGACAATCACATATTAGAGATTTGTTACAAGTCTAAAATAGTTGAGGCCTTAAGAATTAAGCAACCTACCCAAAGAACCCATCCCCAAAGAACCCATCTTCTGATTCCTAGCTGAGTGATATTATGAAAATACCAAGTCAAATGAAGTTAATTGAGTACCATTAGCATTATTTCTGCACTTAAAATAATAAGATAATAAGTCCAAGGCAAGTAATTTAAAATTCAACTTAATATAAATAATGTTCTGTTTATAATTCATAAATACCCTGGATGTATTAACATAGAAAAAGTGATAAAGAAACACAAAAACAGTTTACACTGTCCATAAGTTTATTCTTTATGTAAACTCCTAGGATGTTATGAAGTAAAAAATCATTTTTGCCTATGTGTTAAGGACTATTTCATTAATTACCAATTTTTATATTGGCTGTTATTTACTTCATACCCTCAGAACTTAACTTATATATTAAACATTTAATTTAAATTAATCTCAATTAACAAAAACAATTTGGTCACAATTCACCCACCTAAGAATGCCATTAATCCCCATATGGAAAAGTTCCTTTGCGATTGGTTAGCTTACACTAAACACTGCAGGAGATTTTTACACAAGGGTATTCAAGGAAAAGGTTCACACAAAATCTAGATCTTCAAAAATGAGACATGTCTAAGTCAGCCTTAAAAGCTAGCTATATTCGTGTTTTATGAGCAGTCTAGAAGAAGGACTAAAAAGGACCTAAGGCTAGTCCCTGAATTACTACTCTATTATGAAGAGTAATTATGCTATGAAGTAACAACGAGAACATCTAAAACACTAAAAATAAAAATGGAGATATCAAACTCCTATCAAAATAATGTGCAAGAACAAAAAGTACATGAAACCAAACAACAGGGAAAGAGTATAGAGACAAAGAAGGTTTACAGCACCAATGGCAAACCTAAGCCACATGTAACTGCCACTTCCCCTCCTTCAAAATTGACAGACAGGAAACAGGTAACAGCTCTTTGGAGTCTGCAAAGGCCTTTTACCTCAAGATGGCTATTACAAAGCATTGGGAATTGTCACACCAAATAACACTGCCATCCCTGGTTTAGTTTGACTGGATTTAGATTGTGCAGAAAATCCAGTTAGGAGTGAATGAGTACAAGGAAAACAGTAACAATGAGAGCAGCCAGTATTTGAGGGCTGGGTTTTTAATTTATTTTTGTTACATACATTGCTTCACTAACAACAAACTTCATTTTCAGAACAAACTTCACAGCTACTGATAGTGTACACATTTAGTAGATGAAAAAAGAAAAAACAAACCTGAGATTTACAGAATTTTAAACCAACATGCCAGAATTAAGCAATAAGTATATAACACTATGTGTATTACTTCTCCAGTTTAAGTTATTATCTAAATGCCATAACCTATTATTGTCCCTGGAAATAATTTCATAACATGTACATGTATATACAAAGAGCTTCAAAGTACTAAATATCCCAGGCACAGTGGCGCACGCCTGTCATCCCAGCATTTTGGGAGGCTGGGGCAGGAGGATCTCGAGTTTAAGCCAGCCTCAGCAATGGTGAGGTCCTGAGCAACTCAGTGAGACTCTGTCTCTAAATAAAACACAAAAATAGGAATGGGGATGTGGCTCCGTGGTCAAGTGCCCCTGAGTTCAATCTCTAGTACAAAAAAAAAAAAAAAAAGTGCTAAATAATTTGATTTCTAGCTAGATCTGTCATTGTAGCTTGATTTTCACTCACAGGTTCTAATGCTATTATAGTGACTAATAACCCCATGAAGATGAAAAACAGATTCACTAAAATTAGACAATGTGACCAGACATGATGCCCATACCTCTAATTCCAACATCTCCAGAGACTGAGGCAGGAAACTCACAAGAAAAAAGCCAGCCTCGGCAACTTAGTGAAGTCCTAAGCAATTTAGCAAGATCCTGTCTCAAAATAAAAAATAAAAAGGTATGAGTATATGACTCAGTGGTTAAGTACTTTGGGCTCAACCCCCAGAACTATTAAAAAAAAAAAAAGAACATGCAGGGTGTTGAGCTAGTACTTTAGATATATTCATTTAATCTCACAATATTACATGGTATTATTACCTCTATTTTATAGGTAAAGAACTTAAAGCACAGAGAGGTAAAGAGATTTGTTTGTGTCTGTGAACACCCTGAATCACTACACAGTGTTAACTCCTAATAACAAACAAAAGCATTTAATACAGTTTTGGGCACAGCTTTCAATAGACAGCAGTGATTAGGGGCACAATAACAATATGCTTGCCAGGAAAGATGTTAAATCAATCCAGATGGACTATTTATTCAGTTAGTAAATAATTATTATCTGTCATGGACCATGAACTGCGTCAGAATGCAGGCATGTTCTCCAAAATTTCAGAAGACGGTGTGAGAAAAAAAGATGGAAAGATCATGTAATTTAAGTATCTAGTTTAGATAGGCAAATATAACATACAAAGAAGAAAACAGTTATTCATAGGTGTCAAGACACAGAAGGGGTAATTAACCCTGCCTAGGGCACTCAGAAAAGTTGTACAGAAAAGGAAATACCTCAATTGTATCTTGAATAACATACTTCTACAAAAATCTCTGGCTAACAGCCTCTCCCACAATCACTCCCACAGAAAGGCCAAGTGCTCACTGCTATGAAAAGTACTACAGTACAAGTACAGAATGTAGTTCAGCACAATAGCACCATCTTAACGTGTGCAAGGGAGGGCATGATGTTAATGGTTGTAAAGGGTGTAGGCAATCAAACCCCTGCCAACAAAATAGCAACCAGTGATAAGTTTTTTGGGGGGAGTGGGGGTGTGGGCGATTGAACTCAGGAGCACTTGACCACTGAGCAACATCCCCAGCCCTATTTTGTATTTTATTTAGAGACAGGGTCTCACTGAGTTGCTTAGCACCTCGCTTTTGCTGAGGCTGGCTTTGAACTCAGGATCCTCCTGCCTCAGCCTCCTGAGCCGCTGGGGTTACAGGCGTGTGCCACCGCGCCCAGCTAAGGAGTCCATTTATCAAGCTTAACTGTATAATTACTCCTTTTGTTTGGCATACCTGTAAGTTTCAGGGGTTTTGTTCTTTTGCTGTTGTTGCTGTTTAAAACAGTCTCACTATGTTGCCCAGGTGATGGACCTAGACTTCCTGGACTCAAGCAATCCTCCTACCTCAGTCTTCTAAGTAGCTGAGACTACAGACATGCAACATCACACCCAGCTGCTAATAAATTCTTAATAAAAGAAATCTAAAATTAAAAAAAAAATGGGGGAGCTTCAGCTGTTATGAATACTTTCTAAAACGTTACTTTAAAAAATTAAAGAGTTTTTAAAAGAAGCATAAAAGCCATAAGGATGAAGAAGGTGAATGAGATGCAGCAGCAAATGAGAAACATCAATGACATTTTGGAAATAAGAAAGGGGAAAACTAACCTATTAAGACCAAGAAAACTGAATCATAAATCTGAAAGGGAGAAGCCATCCCAAAGCAAAGTGATATAGAATGAAAGTAGAATAATGGTTACTAATGGTTAAGTGAGAAGGAAATAAGGAGTTATTATGCAATTGGTAGTTCCAGTTCTGGGGAAAGTTCTAGTGATGTTAGCTGCACAACAATATTAATACCTTTAATACTACTGAACTGTACACATTAAAGCAGTTACAACGATAAATGTTATGTTATGATATTTAACTACAATAAAAAGGAAGAAAGTTGACTCATGCTAAAGAAATCCAGGTGCTAGAGAGAGATCTGGGTATCAGATGCCCAATGAGGACAAAAATGCGGGCTGGGGCTGTAGTTTAACGGTAGAGCACTTGTTAAGCATATACAAGGCCCTGGGTTTGATCCCCAGCAACATACACATACATACACACATGCGCACGCGTGCACACAAAGTCTTATTACTTAGCTGGGGCAAGGTCCCACCCCACACCTATAGTCCCAGCCACTGCGGAGGCAGAGGCAGGAAGATCACAAGATCCAGTCCAGCCACAGAAACTTAGCAAGACCCTCAACAACTTAGTAAGACCCTATTTCAAAATAAAAAAGGATTAGGGATCTAGCTCAGTAGAAAGTGCCCCTGGGTTCAATCCCAGTACCCAAAAAAAAAGTACATTAAAAAAATAAGGTTCATGTAAGTGACCTTACAGTGAAAACCAAACTTCTCTCTATCCCTGATAAAAGTCTGGAGTTGCCCTTCTAGAGAAAAGATAACCCAAATTTAAGAACATCAGTCACAGCTTAAGTAAGACAAAATGCCTAACAGAAAAACAGAAGAACTGTGCAAAAGTCTGTTCAGGATGCATAAGGTGGTCTCCAAGGAGAAACAGGTTCTGACAGATGACCCAATAAGTTCAATCATATCAAAAGGTTTAGATCTTTTGATTTAGATCATTTAGATCTGTCAAAGAATTGCACATATATTAACAATAGGCACAAAGTACAAGAAATTTTCAACTGGAATAATTACCTAGAAAAAGAATAAGTTGAACAAGAAAAAAATCACAGTGAATTTTGTAATTTAAGTGTAAAAAATATTTGCATAGTCTTAATAATTTACCTCCCAAAATCTGATATCATATAAACAGAAAATGAGAAAAGGGGAAGTATATAGAAATGTTTACAGGTCATAGAGATTATGATTACTGATTCTTATCTTTTATAGAAGAAAGTTAGTAGCTACCATCTAAAATGAAAAACCAAGCCAGGCATGGTGGCACATGCCTGTAATCCCAGTAACTCCAGAAGTCAAAACAGGAGGATCACAAGTTCAAAGGCAGCATCAGCAATTTACCAAAGCCCTAAGCAACTTGGTGAGACTCTGTCTCAACACAAAAAATAAAAAGGGCTGAAGATGTTGCTCAGTGGTTAAGTGCCCCTGGGTTCAATCCCAGGTACCAATAAACAAAAAACAAATAAAATAAACAAAACAAAAAACCAACAAAATGCTGAATACTGTGGGGCCCAAGGCTCATGCTTGTAATCTCAATCACTCAGGAGGCTAAGGCAGGAGGAACTCCAAATTCAAGGCCAAACTAGGCAACTGACTGAGACTGCCACAAAACAAAATTTATTTTTTGGTTTTGATTTTTATATTCATTTTTATACATACATACATACTGGGGGTTGAATCCAGGGGCACTTGACCATTTAGCTACCTCCCCAAGTCCTTTATATTTTTTATTTTGAGGCAGGGTCTTGCTAAATTGCTGAAGGTTACTAAGTTGCTAAGGCTGGTCTTGAACCTGTGATCCTCCTTAGTCTCACACCTCCCAAATCTCTGGGATTATAGGCCTGTACCACTGTGCCGGGCTAAAAGCAAAATTTTTAATTCTTCTTTTGGGAAGGAGGGGGTAGTGCTAGGGATCAAATCCAGGGCCTTGCACATGCTAGGCAAGCACTCTACCACTGAACCACATCCTTAGGACCACTCCTCCCAATTTTTAAAAAAGGTCTGGGGATATAGTTCAGTGGTAGAATGCTTGCCTAGCATGCCCTAGATGTTGAAGTTCAACCTCTAGTACCACTGCCTGCCTCCTTAAAGCAGAATAACTGACTTCAAAAACTGAAGAAAAATACCAGAACAAATAGCTAAAGGAATATAAACTGACTGCCTCTGAAGACTGGGATTTAAAGATAAGGAGAGAAGAGATGGGAAAACTCCTGTTTTTATAAACCTTGTAATAAAATTTGACTTTTTAAATTATATGTATACAAATATGATCTTGCTTTTAAAATAAATTTAAAAATCTGGAAAGGTAAAGCAGAACATTTTGTCATAGTGTTTAAAAGATCTAAAATTGTCTAAGAAGATAATATATAATTTCCCCCAACTATTATTATTGATTTCTGTTAAGAATTAGCATGTTCAGTGATTTGGGGATCAATCACACTAAATAAATGCCTTTTTTGAAATAACAATTCATTAACGGATACAACATGCAATTTACTAGAGAAACAGTCTGGGTTAGGTACCAATTCTAAAGCCTAGTAACTTTAAACCATTCCTCAAATACAGTATTTTATTTATTTCCTCCTAATAATATAAACTTGGGTATATTTTACAAGAGCTCTTATTAATTCTAATTCATTTCCACTCATGGAATAAATCCAAATTTTGACATTTTAAATGACTAGCATTTATAAGCACCAGTGATGGTAAACTTAAAACTTTAAGTCTGAATGTCAATGATACAACTGGACAAACTGAAAAGCTACCTCATGGAATAATATACAAAATACTAAATATAAAAAGGAAGCAAAATAATTTTTATCTGCAAAAACTAGCAATTTGCCACTTTTAAAGTCATATTTCTGTAGGCAAAAATTCACCAACTAAATATAATCTAATTAACATACTTCTACAGTCTAAACCAAGAATCTTATTCCAGAAAAAGAAAATGCTTCAAAGCACAAGATTAAAACCATGAACTATATCAGCATCTTTTGATTTTTTTAATTAAAGAAGCTCTTATGAAAGTTATACACCTTGGTTTGCTTTTACAGTGGTATTAATGAACTGTGCTAATCTACAATATATAGCTGCTCAATTTCATGTGCTGACTATAACAAATTTGCAAATAATTACACAGCTATTTTAAAGGCATTAAATCCTATTTGTTATATGCACTGTATACCCAGATAATCAGACAAAAAATAGAGACAGAGATCTAGCAACTAAAGAAAAACCTGAGTATTTATCACTGAGCGCTTATTATGTGAAAGAACATGAAAGAGAAATGCCAGAGACAAGAGCCCTGCATTCAGGAAGTCAGAAATTTAGCAACCCAGAAAGAAGGCGCAAGAAATGGGTATAGTAGGGCTGCCAAGTCTAAGTCATGAAAACAATTCATGAATTCATGAACAATATAAAACAGTGAAATGACTATAAATTTATAAATTCAGAGAAGGGGAAGATAATAGAGGATTTGAAAGAAGTAGGCACTGAACTCAGTCTTAAAGTAGAAAAACATTTGAATAGAAGGGAGAAAGATCAATGCCAATCTCTCCCTCTAGATTCTGGTACCTACTTAAACATCTTCAAAATGAAAAGCTGAAGGAAATGTATGCAAAATTAAAAAGGAAAAGTAAACTGAAAAGGAAACTACCTAGAAAAGGAAAAAAATAAGTGATGTAAACAGGAGGAAAATTACTGACAGTTTAAAATATATATAAATATATAATGACCTTCAACATTTAACCAACCTTATATATCTTTTTTTTTTAAGGAATGTCTCTCTCTTTTTTTTTTTTTTTTTTACCTTTCTTTATTTTTATGTGGTGCTGAGGATCGAACCCAGTGCCTCAAATGTGCTAGGCAAGCGCTCTACCACTGAACCACAACCCCAGACCCAACCTTATATATCTCGTTTGTCAATAAATATTCATTTTCATTAGCATCGTTCCTTTATTTTAGAAAGAATAAGAAAGTTATTAAAATTCCATTTCTACAATGATAAATTCACAAAACTTCCATTTCCAGAATGATAAATTGACAAAAATAAGTCAATCAAAGCCACACTAAGGACAGTAGCTGAGATCTCCTGACTCCTCATCCTGCAATATATATATTGTAATACATCATGCTTTATAATGCTACCATATTAGACATACTAGACTTGCTCTCTTAATCAGCCTTAATTTCTTATGTCAACCAAAAACATTAGGATGCTATAGATATTATATTTTTAAAAGGTATTTATTTTTAAGTAAGAATGCTATAATACACAACAGCTAATAGGCCTCACTTAAGATCACAAACTTTTATGACTAGAAAAACAGCTGTTTAGGGGCTGGGATATAGGTCAGTTGGTACAGTACCTGCCTCACATGCACAAGGCCCTGGGTTCAATCCCCAACACAACAACAACAACAAAAAAAGGAGCAAAATAGCCTTTTCAGTAAATTAAAGCATGTTATTGCCCCACTATGCCCTCTAGTCAACAGGACATTCTAATGTTTAGAAGAGAAGAGCTTGGTGGTGCCAAGTAGAGTTAAAGTCACAGTTCTAAGGAATTCATACACAGAATTTTTTCATAGTTTTATCTAAATTATTTTCACTATAAGCTGACAGTTTCATAAATAGGAATCAAAAACAAAGTAAAATGTTTCATGTATCTAAATGAAATGATGTACACAAGTTATACCATACAGTGTTAATCACAAATTTATTAGCACTCTCAGAAATTATGCTACTTTTTACACCTAAAATAACACTTTCCCTCTTCTAAATTAATAAGATCTTATTAGCTTTCCACATTTATTAATGGTATCCAGGGTAGTGGTATACCCCAAACTAGATTAATACTCATTACAAACTGGAAAACACTCTTTAGTCCAGTATCAAAGAGCCATACACAGCACCTTACATTCTTACTTCTTTCTGCTTCCTCACAACTAAAGGCAGACAATTCCTATGTTCTTCCATTACATTCCCACCACAAACACCCCTGAACCATAGCCAAGTGCTCCCTCCCATTTCCACAGGAATCCACTAGTGAACTGACTAATCCCATTTACTTACTATAAGGTGTAACTCAGTTTCTCACTGATTCATATTTACATGTTTATGTACATGAGTGGAGTAGAAATAAGTTTTGAATGGAAACACAAAAGAGCCGAGAACTTCCCGCCCCTAATACAATAATTAAAAAAAAGAATCCCAGCAGCTGGGATTACAGGAAGATGAGGAGTTCAACGCTAGCCTCAACAATGGTGAGGCACTAAGCAATTGAGACCCTGTCTCTAAAATAAAAAATAGGCCTGAGGATGTGGCTCAGTGGTGGAGTATCCCTGGTATTCACCTCCCCCACCCCCCGCAAAAAAAGAATACAAGAAAAAAAGAAAGCAATGTACTTGAAGTAGAGGACCAGATTCTTAATCCCAGTCCTGCATTAGTTGAATAATACCAATCTTTACCAATCACTTCAAATTACTATATTTAACCCTCAAAGGCACATACAGGAAAGTACCTTAGAGTCTTTGATGATAAGTAGGAAAAGTAGTAATAGTAGCAGCAGCAGCAGCAGATGTAGAAGTAGAGGTGGTGGGTTTAGTGGTGGGTGATGGTGGTAGTAATGACTGTAAAACTGGTAAACTTTTGTTGGAGGAAGGCTGAAACATAAAGAACTTCCTGTGATTCTGGTAATGACTAAGGGGAGAGGGACACGAATTGTTCTATAAACTAATTTTAAATCATGATTATTTAACCAACTTTCTGTAATACTTCCTTTGTGAGCCAGCAACTGTTCTAAGCACTTTACAATTTAATCTTCCTCATGACATAGGTATCATGCCTCATAGGTGAATATCTTATTAAAGTTAAACAGCTAGGTTAAGTGGAGGGGACAGGATTCAAACCCAGATAGTCTGACACCAAAATCCATGCTCTTCATCACTTAAACTAAGCAGTCATGTAGTTCTGGATGAATAATTATTTCTATTTACTTTTTCTGTTAGGTTATTTTTTTAGTACACATGATCTTGATTATGTCTGTCTAAGATTAACATTCAAAATTATATCATCTGAATTTATCAACCTAAGGATTCCAAGAGCAAACCAAAGTTTCTGATTAGAAATTCTGATCAGAGGGGCTGGAGCGGTGGCTCAGTGGCAGAGCGCTTGCCTTGCGCAAGTGTAAGTCACTGGGTTCGATCCTCAGCACCACATAAAAATAACTAATAAAGATATTGCGTCCATCTACAACTAAAAAAAAAAGAAAAAGAAATTCTGATCAGAGCTTACCAGTGATATTCAGAAAATCAATAACAAATAGTAACATTCACTGAAGCACTTCATTGACCATTCATTAACAAAATTAAATCAATAAAATCAAATATACTCTTTGGAGATATAGGACAAAACAACCACCACCACCAAAACAAAAACAACAACAATAACAAAAAATAACACTACCAGTCTTATTATTTTTAATTCTCTGAAAATGTACCAGTACAAACACACACACACACACACACATATACTATACAGATCAATTATTAATCTCTTTCAACAATGAAAATATCTAAGACAATTAGATGCCATTAAACTTTAGCAAATTTCAGTGATTAACTCTTTTTAAAAAACTACACAAACTTCCACAGCTTATCAAACCATATTTTTATATACTAAACATAAAATTTTTATTACTGCCACAATGAAGTTTTACCTAATAGGTGGATACAGTATTGTTATTAAACAGCCTTCTGCTTAACATCAGCATATTTAATAGACATTAATAGCATCAATTTTATTAATATTTCCCCCTAAGGTACATATATCAGTACTTTCCAAACTTATCAGTATAATACAGTAGTATTCTGAAGTACTGGGCAAACTGGAGAGACTACTAAAAACTGATTATAATTTTATAAAGTATCTGGGATCAAACCAATTCAAATGTCATAGAACCAAACTAAATCAATAAAATCCAATATTACTCTTTGGGGATATAGGACAAAACAACCACCACCACCCAAAAAACCCAAAACACTACCAGGTTTTTGAAACTCTAATTAGCATTAATACAATAACCTAATTTGAAAACAGTTCCCAGAAGTATTAATACTAGATGTGACTCTTCTCCATGAGAAGAAATTTATGCAAAATAAGCAAGTTTTATTTGCTAATTCAAACACTGTTAAGGTGAAATAAAAGCATATGAAGATAACTGTACTATCTCAATTTTTTAAAGCACCAGAAGAAAATCTGATGTTAGTATAACAACATTAAAGAGCCGGGAGCCATGGCACACACCTGTAATCCCAGCACTTTGGGAGGCTGAGACAGGAGAATTGTGAGCTCAAAGCCAGCCTCTGCAACGGCAAGGCGCTAAGCAACTCAACTCTAAATAAAACACAAAATAGGGCTGGGGATGTGGCTCAGTGGTCGAGTATCCCTGACTTCAATCCCTGGTACCAAAAAAAAAAAAAAAAAAAATTAAAGAAAATATGAAAATAAAAAGAAGAAAAACTAATTAAACGTGTAAAAGTAGAAGGGAAGGGTTCTAATTAATTGAAGATGAAAATAGAAACAAAAGGAAAGGAATTCAGGTGCAGAAACATTCTTCCAACTGTTCACTAAAAATCACACAAAATAATCATCATAAACTGGGCACAGTGCACATTGTAATCCAGTGACTCAAAGTGAGGCGGGAAGATGGCAAGTCCAAGGCCCAATTGGGCAACTTAATGAGACCTTGTCTCAAAATAAAAAGCAAGAAGGTCTAGAGATGTAGCTCAATGGTGCTCCACCCTAGGTTCAATCCCCAGTGCCAAAATAAACAAACAAACAAAAAGAAAAAAAAGGAAAAAACAATCCTCATCATAAAATACAAAGTCCCATCTACTATGTTTAAAACATATTGAGTTTATATCACATTTTTCCATGCAAACTCAATGAAGAGTTTTCCTCATTACAAATTTACAAAAGGTTTTTTATTGATACAATTTACCATGTTTATTCTCTGCCCTAGGATATGTTTGTACTCAATCTCACACTGGAAATGGGATGCTATCTCAATAATGTCCAGTTATTAGCAGAAACATGGCTCCATGCATAATAGAAGAACTTTTATGCTCTATTACATGTCTTTTCAGTGGTATTCTTGTTTAGATGTAATTAAGAACACCTGTATATTTAACAATATAAATCAAAACTTACAAGATACATTGTTCACTGATAAAATGAATCAATTTTTGTCTAGTATGAGAAGTCTTGGTACTTATCACTAGACTCTACCACTAAACAGATTAATTCATATTATGTATACCCTTTACTTTATATCCTAAGGTTAGCTACAGAATGAATACTATTTCCCTATAACTATAATAGCAGAGAAATGTTTCACAAAACTATACTCCCAAAACATTAAGCCAAAAACTGTCTACTATAAAAAAAGGTCTACACTCTTTTTGCTTCCATGTTTTCATTTGGTAATATTAGGTATGACATGATATCTAGTACTTTTAAGGAACAGAAAGTCAAAGCATATTAAGAATTACAAGGTTTTTTTTTTGGTACTGGGGATTGAACTCAGGGGTACTCAGCCACTGAGTCACATCCCCAGCCCTATTTTGTGTTTTGTTTAGAGGGGTCTCACTGAGTTGCTTAGCACCTTACTGTTGCTGAGGCTGGCTTTGAACTCACTATTCTCCAGTCTCAGCCTCCCAAAGTGCTTGGATTACAGGCGTGCGCCACAGCGCCCAGCTAAAAATTACAAGATTTTTACTACCATATATGCACAATTGCAAGCAACTTAAAAAGTGAGGAACTTACTTTCATTAGATTTAGTGAGCCTACTTTGAGGAAGGATTTAAGTTGTAATAATGCATACATTCAACAAAAAAGACATTACATTTTAAGACCCTATCATTTTTTTTAAATGCAGCAGTCCCCCCTTTACCTACAGTTTTGATTTCAGTAAACCATACTCAACTATTGTCCAAAAATATTAAATGGTAAATTCCAGAAATAAACAATTTCAGTTTTAAATTGAACACCTTTCAGAGTAGCCTGATGAAATATCGCATCATCCTGCTCTGGCCCGCCTAGGACATGAATTGTCCTTTTGTCCAGCATATCTATGTTGTATAAGCTATGCAATTCTTAATCACTTAAGTAGCCATCTCAAATATCAGGTCAGCTGCCATAATATCACAATGCCTGTGTAAAGTAACTCTTTTTTATTTATTTTTTACTTACTTATTTGTGTGTGTTAACTAACTCTTACACAATAGCCTAATACTACAAAATGCCTATGTGATTCACCTCACTTCATCTCATCCTGTAGACACCATATCATCTCACATCATCACAAAGTTAATACAGTTCAATAAGATATTTTGAGGGAGAGTAATTATGCATTGTAACAATATATTGTATGTTATGTTAATGTGAGCTTACATTTTTATTACAGTATGTTGTTAAAACTGTTCTATACTAATTAACCTAATTTATAAACTATTCTTTTTTTTGGTACTGGGGATTAAACTCAGGGGCACTCGACCACTGAGCCACATCCCCAGCCCTATTTTGTGTTTTATGTAGAGACAGGGTCTCACTGAGTTGCTTAGCACCTGGCCATTGCTGACGCTGGCTTTGAACTTGCGATTCTCCTGTCTCAGCCTCCCAAAGTGCTGGGATTACAAGCGTGAGCCACCGTGCCCAGCTTAAACTATTCCTTATCATAGGTATATATGCAGAAAAAAAGTACATATAAGATTCAGTACTATACAGGTCTTGGAACCCATGGGTAAGTAGGAATTACAGTAAAAGTGTTTTATAATGGAATGTATATGCTCGGTAAACTAGAGTTATTTTACTCTATAATTTATACTATGCTTCATTTAGTCTTACTAAATACTTATTTCCATCCTCTAATTCTATGCTTTAAATTCTCTTACAAACTTTACATGTTAGCTGGGCACAGTGGTGCATGCCTGTAATCTCAGCAGCTTGGGAGGCTGAGGCAGGAGGATTACAAGTCAAAGCCAGCCATAGAAGTTTAGTGAAGTCCTAAGCAATTTAGCAAAACCCTGTCTCAAAATAAAAAATAAAAAGGGCCAGGGATGTAGATTAGCAGTAAAACACCCCTGGGTTCACCCCCTAGTACCCCTCTCCCTCCCCCCCAAAAAAACTATAAAAAACTTAACAGTTTTTTTGAGTATACTCTTTTGAGTATACCATTGGTCTGTTTGTCTACCTCAAACCATTACTACTATCTTAGACATGTAGCTCTTCAGTTTTGTTTCATGTCTTGTCGCTGATCTCAAAGGAAATTCTTTCATATTTCACCATTAATAATGATACTTGTGCCAGATTCAGTGGCATATTCCTGTAATCCCAGCTGTTCAGGAAACTGAGCAGGAGGATCACAGGTTCAAGGCCAGCTCTGGCAACTTAGCAAGACCCTATCTCAAAAAAGGGCCAGGGAGATATGTATATATCTCATTGTGGTTTTGAATTGCTTTGGAATGTTAAGCTTCTTTTCAGCTGCATCAGGTTATTATTTTTATTTTTTATTATTTTTGTTGTTACTGAGTTGTAGTTCTTTATGTATTCTAGATACTAACCCATTATGGGATATATGACTTGCAAATATTTTCTCCCATTGCACAGACTGCCCA
>PVHX01018403.1:0-37073 GCA_004024805.1 Geosciurus inauris | reverse complement strand
GGCCTTACTAAATTGCTAAGGCTGACTTTGAACTTAAAATCCTCCTGCCTGTCTCCCAAGCCACTGGGATTACTGGCATGTGCCATCATGCCTGAATGAACTAACTACTATTAACAATTAACTTGTTTCCTTTTCAACATACACACACGCACACACACACATACACACACAAGCATGATACTTCCATGAGTTTCATTGCTTTTTTTTTTTTTTGATGAGTTTTGTATGTTTCTGTTGATTAGTTTGAGAATATACGTTAGGAATATTGATATTTCAGCTCTAAAGAATAGGGTATTCATCCATATATCATATGATATGCATTCCTATTAAAAATATTAAGACTTAGGAAAATCCAGCTCATATCCAAATTTTCCCATTTACCCTCAAAAACATTTTTTCAGAGACTTTTTAAAATTGAGACTCAATCAAGGTCCACACATTACATTAGAGCTGTGTGTCTTCTTAATTTCTTTTGAAATTGAAGAATTTTCACACTTTTTCTCATCTCACAATATTGACTTTCTCTTTTGTTTGTTTGCTTTTGTTTTATTTGTGCTATTGAGGATCACACCCAGGGCCTCACACATGACAGGATGGGCTGTGCCACTGAGCTGTACCGCAGCCATCAATATTGACTTTTTGAAGCTTTCAGACCAGTTTTATTATTGAATTTCCTATATTCTGGATTGGTCTCATTTTCTCCTGGTGTTGTATAGATGATTCTTCTATAAACTTTAGGTTTACCATCATATTATTTTTTTTTCTTTAGACTCTAGGAATGGAATCATTTACCAAGAAAATATTCATTTAAAAAATGATATCTCTCTATCTTTAAATAGAATGATAATATCTTAAAATCTAAGATTGATTTGGACAACTTCCATGGTGACTGACATCAGGTACTGATTTTATTAGGTATGTTGGGAACTTTAATGGTGCGCAAGTTAGCAATTTAGGGCATTGGCCAATGAGCTCACTGGAGCAGATGGTTCTGCTGATATGGAGAGCTAGCTAGAGTGAAGTAACATCTGGGAATCTGGAGCTATGAACTGTCTATGGATCTGATTGTGTGGGTATGTGTGTGTGTATTTGTGCCTGTGTACTTACACACTCATCAATTCTTCATAAAACCACATAGTATAGATATTATTATCCCATTTGAGAAATAAGAGTTGTTACATAGGTATTCAAACCAATTATTTAGAAGGGATTTGCTCCCTTCTAAAGCAAACACTAAATGGAAAAAAAAGATTCCATTTCTTAGGCTTAGGCTGACTCTGATGATGTGCTATTAATGGCTAATTAGAGTATAGTCTTGAGGATAATTCTGAGGATATGCTCCACTCCAGGAATAAAGGGTACTAAGAAAAACAATGCCTACCATGAATTCTAGCAAGGATGAATGCCAGTGTATGTATGAAATATTTGAGAATGACCCCCAATTTACAATGAGCAGTCTTGAAATCAAATTCTAGCTTCTCTCTGGGAACACAATTTCTTTTCCCGTCCATAGACAGTGGTAGTCCTCTTAGTTTTTATCAATACAAGGTATTGAGATATTGGATCTTCCAGGTAATGTGTGTTAAAGAAGAGGGGTGACATTGGAAGGTGGTTGGGGGACTAAGATGAAGTTTATTTCATAAACTAGACAAGAGGTTATTATTTACACCTGACTAGAAATAATGACTATGTAAATGGTTGCATAAAGCTTCTTCTAACAAAGGTTCTGCAGAAGAGAGCATTTAACGTGAAACAGCTTCATGGACCATTTAGATGAAATTCACATTTTTGTCACTGAGAAGTGCTGAATGGATGCTTTCTATTCAGTTCTTCTTAGAAAGCTCCAGACTCAGGGAAAGCATGGGTAAAAAGCAACTTTGCAGGCTCTCATCTCCAGGCTTCATTTACTCCACTGTACTGAAGGCATTGTGACACTTGAGAAACAAATGTTAATTAGGAATGGAGGCAGTTGATTTGATTTTGTTATTAAGTCTGATGTAATTAGAGACATAATTTGATTCCCTGTAATATGGCTATTAAGTAAGAAGTCATCAACAACACTTGAGATACTAGTATGGAAGGATGGAGAAAATGCTGCAAATTTACTCTCCATCCTCTTTCAAATTCTGCTGCTGTCTGCCGTTTCCCAGCCCCAGACATCATTTCCACACCAGTAATATCATAAGAGCTTATATTCAGGCATCACTTTCACTTCTCAATGTGCTATTTCAACAATTACCTAAGCTGAACTTGACAACAACTTACCCTAGTAAGGAACAGAATTTCATTCTGCACCTGTTTAAAATCTGAAGAAATTGACATTAGTGATGTCAAACAATTGGACCATTATCACTTAATCTGAAAATGAAGATTTTTGTGGGTTTTTGTTTTGTTTTGTTTTCTCTACATTACAATGATCCTAGAAGTCAACATAAAAAAAAAATCCCTCAAGAAAAGCTGCCAGGTAATCCAACAAAATGTGTTATTCCATATCTTACCTTATTAATTAATATCCCATGTATTATTATCATACTAATTGTTCTATTATGTATCATTATGTAGCTCCAAAACCTTTTGCCAACTTTTCACATCTTCATTTATACACTCAACCACTTCCTACAACCACACAAAATAATATTTTCCTTTATTATCACAAGTTCTAAGGATCTACAAATTTTTTCTCATTAATTATTCCATCATCTAATGTCACTGTTGTCCTTGTAACCCTGACTGTCACCAAATGACTTTGAAAACAGATAAATCTACAATTTTATTTTGTTTTGTTCCCTTCCAAGTAAAGGAGAAAATTATAATCTTGTACGTAATAATCACCTGAGGAACTTAATACTACAGATTCCTAGAATCTGCCCACAGAGAATGATGATATGGTTGCTTCTCATTTGAAATCTGGGAACATGTATGTATTTTTAACAACTACTGTATAAAATTTAATTTGAGTCATTTTTAGACCTGAGAATCATGCATTTAGAAGAGCATTAGAAATAATTTAATGGGAAACATACAAACACTTCTAATCTTCAAAATTTTGTAGCTTGGGTCCTTTATGTTCTTGTCTATGTTATGAAAAGCTTTTTTAAAAATTTTTTTTAGCTGTTGATGGACACAATGTCTTTATTTTATTGCTTTGTATGTGGTGCTGAGGATCGAACTCAGGGCCTCACACATGCGAGGCAAGTGCTCTACCGCTGAGCTACAATCCCAGCCCATGAAAAGCTTTTTTATCCCAACTATATCTCTAGCAGATTCTCATCTTTGCATTCGGATACCATCTTAGGACAGCCAATAAAGATGTGGCCAGTAGTCACCATACTGGACAGAAGGGATCTAGAGTCCAGGGACATTCTTGTCCATTTAGCCCTAGGCTTTTATCTTCTATGTGATGACCCTCTCTGAGACATAATAGCTCAAATGGGTCCTTCAGTGTAAGTCAGAAATTCATTGCTTTCTCTTATTACTGGCTAATATTTGAGTTTCAGTTCAGTATTATTGATAGAGTAAACCTTATTTTCCAGAGACGTTCAGAGGATCATTATGATAAGTTATTTTCTTTTTTGAATAGACTTTAGTTTTGCAGTCATTTTAGACTGATCAAAAATTCAAGCAGAAAGTAGAGAGTGCCAGTATTTGTCCTTCCCCAAATTCCCCTTCCTTTCTCCCTGCAAATTTCCCCTATTTAACATCTTCTGTTAATATGACACATTTGTTACAATTAATGAACCAACAATGATACCTTGTTATTAACTAAATAAAGTTTATGCTGTACATTAGGGGTCAAGTTTTGTGTTGTATGATTCTATGTCCAATAATAACATCAATGGAATGGTTTTACTACCCTGAAACTTCCCTGTGCACCACTATTTATTCACTCCTTTTCACTCCCACTGAATTCCAGGTAACCATCATTTTTTGGGTTTTGTTTTTTATTGCTTCTATAGTTTTGCCTTTTTCAGAATTTCATACAATTGCAATCATATGTAATCTCAGAAAGGCCAAAATCTTGCCCAAAGACACAAGCATTCCAGAGCAATGTGTCTCCCTCTGCCTTGCTGTTTTTTAGGGAAGTCTCTTCCCTAAGAAGAGAGTCTTCTGGCACCTTGGCCGCAAAAGTTATTTCATAAAGAAATTCTTCCAATGGATGTAAATAGCTTCACTCATGGCCTTGACTGTCTCACCTGTTTCATGGTACTAGGTATTAAATTATATTTTATTATCTGTATGTCTGAAATACTATTAGTTTGGGGAAGAATATTAGAAATTGCCACAAAGAAATTATGTATTAAACTCGTGAGTCAACTCTCTATGAATGTCTGCAGTATTTCATAATTAATATTTGAGGGTAAAAGAATCCAAGTGTAATTTGAACGTATGTGTGTGTATAAATATATATGTAAACTCAGAATACTATTTTATCCCCCTTTGATATTCTTCCTATTTCTTCCTATTGAACAGCTTTCTCGCTGTGCTACTCTCTTTCCTAGTTTTTTTATTGAGGCTTTGTCCCTGCAGCTTTTCAGAGATCTATAGGAGGAAATCCAAAGCCAGCTCTCTTGCTGTTGCTAGTGGACAGAACTATGGGGGATGATGCAAAGATAATCATCATTTCAGTTGCTTTAAAGAATCCACATGTGTTAGTGTCATG
Organism: Geosciurus inauris; assembly: GCA_004024805.1. Classification (NCBI taxonomy): domain Eukaryota; kingdom Metazoa; phylum Chordata; class Mammalia; order Rodentia; family Sciuridae; genus Geosciurus; species Geosciurus inauris. The sequence goes on along the minus strand of PVHX01018403.1, from coordinate 32,413 downwards.
TGTATAAAAAATTGTGGCAGCTGATTGAATTGAGAATTTATGGTGCCCATTTTGAAGCTATGCAAACCTGATGCTAGTTTACCAGGGTTGCCACAAACAGAGTGAGTGACCCTGATGTGCCCACAGGTGGGGAGTAACATGGATATTAAATAGAGCAACATGGTTATGATATCTTTTATTTATGATCACATTCGGAAAGCCATGAACCCTTCCCACTTGCTATCATATTTTAATTCACTGCCACACTTGTGAGCACACATATAAATCAGTGTGCATTTTTGAAAGATAAATCTCACACCAAATCCAGAGCAAACCAGTGCATCCTGTTTTATAGAATCTATGTGACCTGATTGCAAAGAACATTTTTGATTAATCAGAACTAAGGTTTTAATAAAGAAACAGCAGGTGGGCTAACCACAAAATTAAAACTCCCAACCATCTCAGAGTAATAAAGTCATAAATATAAAAGTGCTCAAAATATCTCATTTGCATCATTGAATAATGTCCCTGTTTAACAAGGACAGGACACCTAGGTTGACCAGCAGAGGGCAGATTCCTGTGGATGTTGTCATTTCATGATACAGTCTTGTCGCACCATCTTTTTCAATCTTCCACTGCATAATGGAGCAGGGCCTGTGTGGTAATTAATTGCCATCTGCAGTGTGTTTTTACCAGTGACATTTTACACCCAATTGTTCAAAATTGCAATATCACATCAGCTGCATTTTGACACATCCAGGAGAACAAAAATGTGCCTTTGGTTTCCTAATCAAATTTGGTCAATTTGAGGATATTTTTTGTTATGTTTTGATTTTTGCAGAAACTATGTCAGTTTATTTCTGAAACTGTGGCATAGACTCCCTGTTAGCCAGTAAAATTTTATGACTCTTTGAACAAGGCAGATCAAGGTTTTAAGTCAGGCTCTGCTGTCTAGTGGCTGTGTAACCCTATATTGGTTTTTTCAATTTAAAAAAAAAATCAATTTTCTTATATAAAATACAAATAACAATACCATATCCCAAGGCTGTGTTCGGGTTTACAGATCTTAAAAATTCATGAAATATATACTGGAAGATGTTCAGCCTAGCTACACATGCACTCAGAATATGGCCTCCTAGTAAATATACCTCAGGAATTTTTGAGCACAGTAACTATGAGCCACGCTAACTCCCTCCATGCAAGCCACAGAATGAAGAGTCCCATCTGCTGTTTTGTAATGATAGTAAACTTGGCAAAAGAATGATAGCAAGTCCACTTTACAGTTCACAACATGCTTTTAAGTGCACTATATTATTTATACTTCAACTCTCTAGCTAGGCAGGCAGATATTAGGATGGCCCTTTTGCTGTGAGGAAACTGAGCTTCAGAAGGTTGATTTCTCCAGCATTGCACCATGAGTAAATAATAGCTATAGAGCTGGGTACTTCAGTCTGATGTGCATTCCACAGTGTTTTTAATACACAATCTGGTCTTAGAGGAGGAATCCCAGTACTTCTTTTTCTCAGTCTCAACCTCTGTATTCATAGGTAATTAGGCCCACATAGAATTGCCTCCACATTCTCTTTCAGCTCTGACATTCCAAGAGGTCTGAGAATGATGTTCAGGAAAGAGTGAGTTGCCATCCACTCAACAACCAGTAGGGAATTACCACAATGTGTAATTTTTGCTTTTATTCTCAAGAAGCAGGCTTTGTGGCTCAAAAACACAGGAGAAGCTTCTTGAAGAAGAGAGGAGGGGAAAGATGGTAAGATACTGTGGATCCCTGAGTCAGTTAATCATTGGGCTCAAAAATAATTGCTTCATTCTCTCTTCCAACACCCAGAAAGCATCATATACTGTCATCCTAAATACCATTCCCAGAAGCAGTATACGATGATACATTTCTATCAAACTTCTTTCAAAACCAACCACAACAAGACGAAGAAACTGAATCTCCCTTACTGCCATTCAGGCACCACCGCTAAAAACCAAGTCAAATAACCTCATGCAACAGAAGGTATCATCATCATCCTCACCACCACAGTCATCATCATAAATATGTGTGGACTCTACATGTGCCAGAACTGTATTTACTGCTTTAAATGCATAATTGCATATGTTTTCCTCTTAGGGACAGTACTTTTATAATTTACACTATGCAGCTGAGTAATTTACCTCATCTTCATCTTTCCTGCAGCATCTCTTATCCAGGCTACCATCATTTATTTCCTAGTTACTGTAATATTCTTTTCACTGACCTTGTTTTTCTACTCTTTCAAACCAACACATTCATCTACAAAGCATCTGGACAGATCTTTTAAAACATGAATTTAATCATGCTATTTCCAGGGTTAAAAATTCTATGAGATTTCCATTGCACTTAGAAGGAAAGTTAAACTCCTTTTCATGACTAAGAAGAATCTCTGGACACAACATACCTTTGTCATTTCTTATAATCTCCTGTCCCTTCCTTCTTCAGATAGGATGTGTTGACCACATTCAAATCTCATCATAGCTTAGGTGAAGAATTTTCCCAGCCCAACATCTTTTTCTGTGGTTTTCCTTGCCTACAAGGCTTTTCCTCCTGCCCTTCCCTATGTTACTCTAATACATGTCTCTCAATTCTTGTCATTTCTTCAGGAAGTCTTTCCTGGAGCACCTAGTTTCAAGTACAACAGCACACACTTAACTCTTTGGTTTGGTACCTGCTTTTTTATTATGATTAGTAAGATTGATGGTTATGCATGTAAATTCATATTTATTATTGTGATTTTACTAATATCATTAGTAGTTAAGCATGCATGTAAATGTTTATTATTGTGGTTTATTTCATGAAAGAAGGGGTCCATTTATTAACTTATTAATAGATTCTCAACAATTTTGTACAGTTCATTGTAAGAACCAAAAAATAATTAAATAATAAAGTCGATAACTTTTTAATTCTTATTAAACATCCTTACTCATTTCTCTTCAATTTTTCCCTGTATAATACAAGACCTTCAAATAAGTTATTAGACTAAAAAAGTAAGAATAAAATAATCAGAACACATGAAGTCATAACAAACAAACAAACAAACAAAAAAAACTAGGTGAGGATAGGACCAGAAAAAGCAGGAACTAAATGAATGACCTCCACCTTTTTTTTTTTTTTTTTTGGTACTGAGGATTGAACTCAGGGGTACTCGACCACTGAGCCACATTCCCAGCCCTATTTAGTATTTTATTTAAAGACAGGGTCTCACTGTGTTGCTGAGGCTGGCATTGAACTCATGATTCTCTGGTCTCAGCCTCTCAAAGTGCTGGGATTACAGGCATGCGCCACCATGCCCAGCTTGATCTCCACTTTTCTTATGTAAAATTTTCACTTTTACTTTGTTTTAAAACTTTATGTATATAACTTTGTAGTTATATATACATATATATAGTATATACGTAAGTATACATACAACTATATATATTATATATATAACTTTACTTGATGTTATATATAACTTTATATATAACTTAACTTGATGTTAGTATCCCAGATATTCTAGATCAACTAATAGAAATTAAAATTATTGGGGAGAGGGAACTAGTTATTATGCAAGAATTAGGAAGGTATTCAGGGATGAAATTGAGAAATTACTGGGCTCAACATTTAACATTTAGTTTGATTTTATACAAGTCATAAAATCATAATTGTAAGGATGACGTGAATTGTAAGGATGACGTGAATAACACACCTAGTAGACATCACCATAACTTTGAAACTTGAAAGAATTATGAAAAAAGTAAAACAACAGTAAAAATACAGATACATTTTACAGATTTGATATGAACTCAGATATTAGTATGATTCCACAATAAGGGGAATAGGACACTGGGAATCTGTCATTGAGCTTTCTTTTCAGATGCCTGTAGCAAAGGCATGCTTGTTCTCAAACCGTCTGTGTTAGTTAAGGTTTTTGTCATTGTGTCCAAAAACCCCCAAACAACTTAGAGGAGGTAAAGTTTATTTTGACTCATGGTTTCAGAGGTTTAGTTCAGGGTGGGGCAACTCCATTGCTTTGGACCCAAGGTGAAGCAGAATATCTTGACTGAAGTGGAGGAAAGTTGTTCTGATCACTGCAGCCACAAGAGAGAGAAAAGGGACCTCAGGGAAGATGAAACCTTTCAATGCATGCCCCACGTGACCCACCTCCTCCAACCATGACCCATATGCTTATAGTTACCACCTGGCTTGTCCATTCAATATGGGATTGACAGACTAGGCTATGGCTCTCGTCATCTAATAATTTCACCTCTGAATATTCCTTTATCAACACAGTGGCTTTGGTGGACACCTCATATCCAAACCATAATTTCATGGCATAGATTCAACATATATTTGATGTGCTGTATGAATTTATTACCTACCATTGCATAGTATTTTAGTCTGCATTTCTGTGTTAACTACTTTTTTTTTCTTATTCTACTAGAATCATAGAGCCACTTTTCATCTAAGTAGGGCTGACCTACCATTTATTTGATGATTGCAGGGTTGAGTGATCCTGTGGATCATATTGTGACCCTCCTAACTCTGCCACTTAGTAAATCAGAGCTATCATCTCAGGAAGATTTTTTCCCTATACTCTGCCCTAAAGGAGATCTGATAGACCTGTCCTTACAAGAGTTTTGTTGTCATATTACATCATGTATTCACTTGTTTATCAATAAATATTTACTGAATCACCAGTACAAACACGGCAGGTGCTGGAGAAATGAAATGGAAAAGTGAAAAAATATTATTTCATCACCTACAGTGCATGAAAAAAAAAAAAGAAAGGAAAAAAACCACAAGTGATCACAGTATAATGTGTAGAGAGCTACAAAAGAGAACAGGTATGAGAAATGGAAAAATTAAAGATGGAAAGTCTCATAGAGAAGATGGCATGGAGTTAAATCTTAAGAGGAAAATTTCACAGAGCAACACTTGGGAGATAGAAAGTAAACATTTATGAGAAAGACAAAAAGTATGTTAAACTTAACATGTGTAAGAAAATAGAATTTGTTTGAGGGTGGGTATGTCTGAAGAAAAAAATTCAACTTAAAGTGAAGTAAAACTTAAAATTTAAAATTCTGCTTTGGAGGCATTTTGTAAGAATGAGACCACTGAGGTTTTCATTTAATTTTGAGAGAGAAGAGGCGAGGCAAGATTTCTAGCCTGTTAGGTTGGATGGTGTCTAGTGACACTTTGAGGTAGGAAGTACAGGAGGTGGGGCAGGTGTGTGTGTGTGTATTTGGGAGGGACAGGGACCTGGCGTAAGATGATAGACTCCCCTTTGGTGAGGTGCCTGTGGGTCCCTTAGGCCAAGATATACAGTAGACAACTTTATACACATTCAGGGCAATGAAGATCACAATTTAGCTCTATATTATGACTCAGAATCACAGGATGGGAATGAAATCCATGCCAGCGGTGAGAATATGCAGAAAGACAAAGAGAAGACAGATGAAGTGATGCCATTTAATCAGAAGTTATAAAATGATACAATTTGCTCCAAGGAAAGTTATTGAATTATGCTACTATTGGCTCAATTTAGCAAATGGAAAATGTGAGCACATTCAGTCAATGACCATGTACCACTTGGCAGGTGCCGAGAAAGGCACAGGACTTATTTATACTGTCAAAGAACAAAATTATAATGATTTAGTTTAAATATATTAATTGACTTTAGTTTTTTCATTCCAGAATTGGGTAGCACTTTATTTTGTAAAATAGAAGAGATGTCTTGATGAACTGAGCTGAAGAGATTGGTTTTATAGAGAAGAACTGAAAAATAGCAGAAATAATAATATAATATGAAATAATAAATAATATAATAATAAAATATGGATGAGTCATTTTAAAGTTACTTTCCTCCCAACGGGGTACAAAGAGATAAAACAATTTTAAAAATAACAGATTGTTTAGCTTTGGGTTACTTTTTTATAAAAATTAAAACAAAGAGAAATTCATTCTCATGCCAATTAAAACTAGCATTATTTTAGAAACTTGCTATTATCTGTCCATCTCCTGATTTCTCAGAAGGTCAAGCAATGACTAAGTTTAAATTTAGTGACGTAGACCTTCAGCCTCAGTAACTCCATTTTAATATTTATGTGGTCTACTGGAACCCAGTGAAAGAATTTTACACAAATGAGTCTTCCTATAACTCTCATTTAATAATATAAAAATTAAGCAAATAATTTTTTAAGTAAAATTAAGCCCTACTGAACTCCAAAGTGTGTTTACTTATAATTTCTAACTGCTAACATCTAGGAGAAATAAGCTTCCAGTTCTGATTTAGCAATATTAGGAGGAGATACATAAGCAAGTATGATATTACCTTTTGGGAAAAACAGAATGACCATTGACCATTTTGCTTCTAATAATGGGCAGAGCAAGATGGGAGTGGGACAACATAAGGCAGACTGCTCATAGGACAGGATTCTCATTATATAGTCAGTGGATCTGAAATTTGCATTGACATATGTCTCAGCAGCTTGGCTGTGAGAGCCATCGAACCAGGAGCACAGTGGTAGTGAAAGATGACCTAAAAGTAGTTGCTATATTGCACGCACACCAAAAGCAGCTGCCTAGTGTTTTGGAATATTCTTCTTTGGGACCATCTATGAACATGAGTGTAAGAAATTGCCATTTCTCCCTTCTGTGTCTATATTATCCTGTTGGAGATACAATATCTAAGTAAATAGATGATGGGTAGATAGGTGGGTAAAAAGAACCACAGGCATAAACTCAATGTGCAGGAGTCTACTGTCAAGGAGGACTGTAATACAATACTACTGTTCTTAATCCTCCTCACCCTGCCCCCACTCTTCTATCGCCTCTGATGATTTCAATATCTCAATCTCTTATACATAAGCATATCCAGAGCTATCAGATTTCTCATTGGCCATTCTAAAAAATAATTTAAGTAAAGATAAACTTGGGCAAATGGGAAACATTTCAAAGAATGTAAAAGGAAGGGCTTATCTGACCCAAGAATCATTAGAAAAAATTGTCTATTCATCAGAGTAGACCCATAAGAGCCCCTCAATTTTTGAAAGTTTGAATATACCAAGGAAGTAAAGATCGGGAATTTAACCAAAGACTTTGGATTCCAATTACTTGAAAAATAATTAAAATCGATTTCTTAATAAATATTTTATTATACTGGAACTTGGTCTTATTTGTGATCCTCCTTTTAACTATTTTCTGAATTAAGACAGAGTTTTATGCTTATTTCTCTAATAACTATCAAAGTCTTCTCATGTTCTTTAATTCTTATTAACTCTATTAAAGTGAAACTATAAAGGACATGGTGCCAGCTGACTAAGGGACTGAAAATTTAAAGTGAAGGCAACATTTAGAAAATGAGAGTATGATTTTATACACAAAGCTTAACACTTGGAGAAAATAGGCAAATGATCCTACTGTCTGTTTCAATGGCAGAAATGATCCTACTGTCTGTTTCAATGAGCATTATTGTCTATCATATTCTAGTAAATAGCATTAAAAAGTAACACTCTGAGAATTGGCAAGCTATGTCCTGACCTATTTTTCTTACAGCTTTCTCTGTGATATTGATAAATGACACTCTCTTTGGTCTCCCTTTTATCATCTTTGAAATGAGATGCTAACACAGTCCTTCAACTCTAATATTCTCTGGGTCTATGAATTAGTGTGGGATTAAAAGGACCTAAGCAAAGCTTGGCAGAAGCAAATTATGTCATCTTAGGCTGAGGCAGATCCATACCCAGTGGCCTCAAAGTGTGATGAGCCATGCAGAGTCCAAAAACTTTTCTGTGTCTGGATGCAGAGTTATTCATCTTGTAATTGGAATCTCAGAAACCAGGATTTGGGAATTTTCCCTGATTCAATCAAGTAAGGCTTCCAGGTAAATGGATACTCTTCTCTCAACTGCCCTCAGTTATCTGCATCCTAAAACTAACAGGAGTGAAATTCTCCACCCACTATCCATAGGCACCTGGTGCCACTGGGAATGATATGATAAAGTTTCTGAATAGCACTCCAGTCACAAGCGAAACAGAAAGCCTGGACAACAATTGTCAGTACATCCACATGCTATCTGTATGCTGAATAAATATCACACTTCCTATGACACAAGCTTGCCAAAATAATCCTCACTCTTTCCTATCATTAAGGGCTCCCAACCAAGAACTATGTCCTGAGAGATTGTGAGGGGCTCTGTCACACACCAAATCACACACCTGTTTTTGTTTCCATAAATTTGCAATTACTTTTCCTCCTGGCTTAGACTGATTAGAGCATTCCTCTTTCTCCTCCAGTTGTTACAGAACGCAATTCTAATGTGAATCAGCTCTAATGCCAAAACCATTCAAATCTTTAGTTTTTAACCTCCCCAATAAGACCAGCTTAAGTTCAAAAAGGAGACTTTAAGCTTTTCTGTATAATGCTGTCTCTTGGCCTCTGAACAAGAAACCAGAAGAGTTAATAATGATCACAGGAGAAAATTCACTAAGCTGCTCTAATTGAAGATTGGGAGGGGAAGGGGTGGTTATGGCCCCAAATTCAACCTGATTGAGCCTGGAGTCTGGCATGGGAAGACAACTAGCACTTCATCACTTTATGAAGCATTGCATTTTACTCTCATTGCAGTTAAGAAAATAATTATTATCATTTTACAGATGGCTCAGCTCAGAAAGGGTAAGCCATTTGCCCAACGTCACATATCTACAAGTAGAAGAGCCACAATTTGAATGCTGATCTGTCTCCTTCTCTTTCCTGGCCTTCTGAAGAGAAAAGCCAAGGCTTAGGGAAGTAGAAAGCAGCATGAGGAATGGTGTTGTGGGAGATCATTGTGCTCTGGTATCAAAAAGCTGACTGTATGACACATGGCTGGAGGCAGGGTCATGGATAAAGAGCAAGTGAGTCTGACTCTTGGATGCTGGATGGTATCAGAGGGCAGACTCTGAGACCAACAATGATAGTTCTAGTATAACCTCCATGGAATATGGTCTTTATATGCAAGTAAATCCTTTTTACACATATAGCACATGCATCCTTTCCTTCTACATGCATATAGTTCTACACTTCGTTTTAACCAATGTATCTTAAGAATGCATTATATCAGCATAAAAAGAACTCCCTCACTTTTTGGTTTTAGAATTGTATATTATTTTACATGGAGGCATTTAAATAAGGAACCTTATTTGTTAGTAATATGTGTTTAGATTTTGACTAGATTTTTAATCAATTATTGTATAAATGCTCTGATAATATGTGCCACTTTTCACATTTATAAGAGTATACATTTCTGATAAAATCTCAACATACTCAATAAGATACTTCATTCTCTGGCAATCTGAAAATTGAAAGCAATATCTTAGAAAATTTTTGAAATTTGTCTTTCTTATTAGGAGACTGAACAATGTTTTCTATTTTAACAGCCAATAACATTTCTTTTTCCATTTATGTCCATATGGACTTTATTAAATATCAAGAGTTCTTCCTAAGAACAATTTGAATTTTTTTACTTTATTAGAACTATTTTTCATATTTTTTGCATTTATATTATGGCTTTGAGTATTATGTTTCTTTCCCTATAGGTGTTTTAAGTCTGTTTTCAGGTTTTCAATACTTTACGTTGTCTAGGTTTTATACCATGTATTTAAAATTTTTAAGATGTTTTCACCAATATTGAATGAAGATTTAGTTTTGTTTACCATATAGATCAAAATTTATAGTTTTTTCTTCTGTGCTTTGAAAGACCTTTCCACTTAAAGATCCAAGTACCCATTATTAAATTCCATACTTTTGTAATGGTTTTATTGTTTCTATTTAAATATTTTAACTACCTGAAATCTATTTTTCTATAAGGTATGAGAAATGAATTCAATTCAATTTCTTTTTGTGGTGGCTACTTAGTCCTAACAATACGATTTATTAAATAGCTTTTCCTCCCTGATTTGAAAAGCAATTTGTATCACATACTAAATTTCTCAGAGTATTAATATGCATTTTTTTCATAGCCTGTTCAAGTGGCCCTGCCACAATGTTTTGTTTTTAAGCTTCACGTTATGTACTAGTATTTTTTCTATAAATGACATTATTATTCAGAATTTTCAGGGATTTTTTTATTTTTTACTTTACCAATGTGGATGTTAAAATTAACTTTTCTTACATCAAAAATATAAAAACAGTATAATAAATACATAATATTTTACATATAAGATTCAACATACTCTGACTAATACATAAAATAATACAATATATCACAATACTACATTAAATATATCTATATGATATACAAAAATAATATATCAATATCATATTTAATATATTAGAGATATATTGTGTTTTATATTATGAACAGTATTATGTTGAAACATTAATATGTAGTATTAATGATTTATATATAGTATTACCAATTTATATTATATTTTTATAATAATGTATATATAAAATTTGATATGTAGAAATGTACATTGTATTATTTTGAATACATAATTGTATACATACTGATTAATCATTCATTTATATCAAATCCGGAATATATTAAGAATATGGGATAATTCAGGGAAAACTTTCATCTTCATGATGCCAAATTTTCTACTCAAGACTTTGATACGGTTTTCTATTTATCGAACTCCCTCTTGTGTCACTTAGTAGTATTTCAGAGTATAGATGCTCATAGACTTATGATGGGATTACTTCCTGATGAAAGTTAAAATATTCTAAGTCCACAAATGCCTTTCAGGGATTTGCAGTTTAGCTCAGTAATAGAGTGAGATCTTAGGATGTGTGAAGTTGTGGATTCAATCATCAGCACCAAAAATAGGAATAGCAAAGTACAGAACATCTCAGCTCAGTCCAGTCTTCCTTACACATACTCAGAGCACTTACATTAGTTCACAGTTGGGCAAAGTTATCTGAAACAAAGCCCATTTTGTAATAAAGTGTTTAATATCTCATGTAATATTTAAAATTGTACTGAAAGTTAAAAACAGAAGGTTGGGTGCTCAGCATTAACATAGGGCAAATGTATATCAAATTATGGCTCCTGCTGAATGCATATCGCTTTTGCATCATCATAAAATTGAAAATTTTAGGTTGAAAATCATAAGTCAGGGACTACTGGTGTGTTCTTTTTATTTAGAGGGAACATTAGAAAATTGAGATGGGATATATTACATTGTATAGTACTGCCAGACATAGTTAGTATTTAATGTATTTGTGGCAAATTTTTTCCAAAAGATTCCTGGGATATTAAATCATTTAAAATTATTTTTTCTCTCCCCCATCTCATTTCAGTTGCTCATTTCAACTTCCATGTTTTTTGAGGTCCATCCATGTTGTAGTATGGGTCAAAACTTCATTCTTGCTCTGAATAATATTGTTGTATTTGTGAACTATATTTATTTTTTCCACATGCTTTCCTAATGGATAGTTGGAGTTTTTCTTACCTCTTGGCTATTGTGATTGGTGTTGTAATAAATATTATCATACAAATGTTAGTTTGAATCCCTGTTTTCAATTATTTGGGGGATATACCTGGGTGTGGGATTGCTAGGTCTTACAATAATTCTGTGTGTGTAATTCTTACAGATACAACATATACAGCTTTCTAAATTCTTTCCTGCAGTTTTAAAAGGTTCCATTTTCTCCATATCCACACCAACACTTGTTATTTTTCTTTTTGTTGTGGAATTTTCCCAGCAGATATGAAGTGATATTTCACTGTGGCTTTGATTTGCATTTTCCTAATGACTATTGATGTTTAGCATCATTTCTTGTGACTGTTATGCACAAATGGTTGCATATCTTCCTTGGATAAATGCCTATTGATATATCACATGCCCAATAATGTAGACTTATCAGTATTTTTGATATTTGCATTTTAAATCCTATAGGGAAAAAAAGCAGTTACAAGCAAAAATAGGGATAAAGGCATTTATATTGGTCATCACTGTATTTCCCTCTACTGAAGATCCTTATTTTTTCATACATCTTTGAGTTACTTTCTAGTGTTCTTTCATTTTAACCTGAAGGAATCCCTTTAGGATTTCTTATAGAACAGGCTAAGCAGTAATAAACTCCCTCATAAATATTTTTCATTTAGCAATGTCTGATTTCTTCTTCATTTTTGGAGGACAGTTTTGCCAGATATAGAATTACTTGTGAAAATTTTATATTTCAACATTTTACATATGTTTTCTATTACCTTTCTACCTGCATGACTTCTGATGACAGATTGGCTGTTAGTCTTAGGTTATCTGGTATGTAATAGATTCTTTTTCCTTTGCTGCTTTTAAGATTCTGTGTCTTTGGTTTAGCCAATTTAAATATAATGTGTGCTGCATATTGAATGTTATAATATATTCTGTATATTTGAATGTCTCCAAAACAGAGTGTAGCTCAGTGGTAGAGTGCTTTCCTAGCATGCCCAAGGTCTTGGGGTCAATCTTCAGCACTGCAGTAAAAAAATATATAAGTGGAAACATTAAGACATAATTAGGTCATAATTAGGTCATTAACCCATGAATGGATTAATGCTATTATCATGGGATTGGTTTATGTATTATAGGAGTGGCTCTTTTATAGGTAACACTTTTGCATGTTTCTCCTCTTAGTTCTGCCCTGTCTCCGATGCATGTGCTCTCTAGCCCTGTCTTTGGCTATGTTATAACACAACAAAAAAACCCTCATGAGGTGTAGCCCCCTGTATCTTGGGTTTTCCAGCCTCTAGAACTGTGAGTTGCATAAAATTCTGTTATTTATAATGTTCTCTACTTGTGGTATTCTGTTACAATAGTAGAAAAACAGATGAAGACACTCTTGAAGTGAGTCTTTCAGTTTATCCTATTTAGAATTCATAGAGCTTCTTAGATTTGTATATTCATGTGTTTCACTGAATTTGAGATGTTTCCAACCATCATTTCTTCAAGTATTCTCTCTTCTTCTTTCTCTAATCTTATATATGTTGGTCCACTTCAAGGTTTGTCTCAAGGTCTCTTAGTCTTTATTCACTTTTTTTTCCATTCTTTTCTATTTCTGGTATGCAGATTCTATAATTTCAACTGTCCTATCTCCACATTTCCAGATTCTTCCATTTGATTCAAACTACCATTGAACTCTTCCAGTGAATTTTTCATTATAGTTTTATGCTTTTCAGTTCCAGAATGAATTTGATTTGTTTTAATAATATACATATCTTCACTGATACTTTTTTGTTTATACATTTTTCCTGATTTTCTTTAGTTCTTCATTCATATTTTCTTTTAACCTCTTATATATATTTGTCATTGTTGATGATGATAAAAAGTAAACATGTGATTATTATCATAGGGTAAATCCCAAAATCAGATTCTTCCTACTCTCCAGGTTTGGCTGTTTTCTGGAGCATTAAAGGCTGTAATTGTCCCTTTATTTAGTGTCCTTCATCCTATTTTTTCAAAGGTGATATAGTATTTCATGGTGGTCACTGAAGTCACTGTTGTTTTGACTTGCTTTCACCAAATGTCTTGTTAGAGATTTCTTTGAGCAACTCTTTCAGTCTTTGAAAATTGTCTCTGTGTTGGGGCATTCCAGTGCTCAGCCAGCCTGGCCTCCAACCTCAGATTCACCTAGAGGTGAAAGCTTAGAACCATTTCAGGTCCATTATGAGCATGTGGTCAGCCCTGAACATGCATATGACTTTCCAAATTCATCATATACCTAAGTACTTTTGAATTTCATAATTTCCCAAAGATTATTCCCCAGAGATTTTCCTTCAGGGATGGTCTAATCTTAACTGTACTGGCTTACCCTAAGAAGCATGAGTAGCTTGTTGGCTCACCCTGAAATATTTTTAAGTGATGCCTACTCCTTTCAGAGATTCTGGTCATGTAAAACAAACATGAACACCTCCTAGCAGTCTTTCAGGCAGCCCTCAGACAGTTTAGAACAGACATATATGATAATTTGAGAATAAGGTCTACTCTGCTGCCTCTGGACCCAGGACTCTGGGCCCATAGTGATCCATTGCTGCTTTCAGAGTTACCATACACTAGGGATGAGGCAGGGCAAGTTCACATACTGTGGTTCTCAACTTTTTCCACCAAAGACTTTTCTTTTTCTTGATACATTATTTGCTTAGTCATAAACATTCAACTATTTTACAGAGTTCTGAAAAACTTATTCTGTTTACTTATTATTTCTGTGAGAGAATGGGACCTTGGGGCTGCCTATTTCAACAATACTGTTCACATTACTCCCAATTTTTCTTCTTTGAAGTAAAATTTTGTTCAAGTAAAACATACCTTCAGAAAATAGCACACAGCATAAGTAAGTAGCTTGGTTATTTGCAAAGAGTATACCTGTTAAACAAGAAACCCAATCAAGAGAGAGATCTGCTTTACAACATCCTACCTAGAGTAATTATAGGATAGCACTAACCTTAGAATATTTTAAGAAGAGTTAACTATATGATATTGTTGACCTTACAATATTTTATGAAGATAGATCTCACTGTAAGTGTTCTTTCAAGAAAGGGAAAATTTTGGAGATAATGGATCGGTACATTTTTGTGATGATAGTATCACAGATATTACACATATGTTCAAGCTCCTCAAATTAAGGATATTTCATATGTGCAATATTTTGTACATCAAGTATACCTTGCTAAAACTTAATAAAGAGAACATTAGTTGCTCTCCAATTTCCCTCTTAGGTGTATTTCACCAGAAGTCAGGTCTCACTGATTCTCAAGTATGACCATCCTCTAACCTCTAGTAATTGAGGTTAGTTTATTCTTTTTTTTTAGTTTATTAGTTTATTCTATTTTTAAGCTTTATAAGTGAAATTACATGTAATCTCTTGTTTTGTAACATATTTTACCTAATCTGTGTCTATTTGTAAATCATTAATTTTCATTGCTACATATTTGTCCAAATTTTTTCTCTTCTTTTTTCTTTTGGGTACTGGAATTTGAACTCAGGACACTTGGCCACTGAGCCACATTCCCAGCCCTATTTTGTATTTTATTTACAGACAGAGTCTCACTGAGTAGCTTAGTGCCTCACTTTTGCTGAGGCTGGCTTTAAATTCGAGATCCTTCTGCTTTAGTCTCTCAGCTGCTGGGATTACAGGCTTGTGCCCTACCCAGCTCCTTCCTCCTCTTAATGGATATTTTTATTTATAAATTTTTACAATTATCAATATTACTATTATGTGCATTTGACACACATCTTTCCTGGACAGATGTGCTTTTATTATTTGGATATAGTGTCCTCTCAAAAGCTCCTAAGTTAATGCAGGAGGTGAAATGACTAGATTATGAAAACTGTAACCCAATAGGTAGATTAATCCATTGCATGGATTAATCATTTGAATCATAACAGTAGATAGGTGGAGTGTAGCTGGATGAATTAGGTCACTGGGGGAGTGCCTTGGGAATGATATAGTTTGTCCTTGTCTCTTCTGTCTCTCTCTGCCTCCTGGCTACCTTGAGCTAAGTAACTTTCCTCTACTACACCCTTCTTTCATGATGCTGTGCCTCATACAGGCCCGAAGCTATAGAATTGGCCAAATAGGGACTGAACCTCTGAAACTGTGAGATGGAAATATACTTTTCCTCTTCTAAGTTGCTCTTATCAGGCATTTGGATCACAGTGATGAAACCAACACAAGTGCCTATTCCTATGTGAGACATCTCTGAGTCTCCATGTGTAAGTTTCAGTTTTTCAAATTGTTAATACCAAATAACAAACCCACTAACAACAGAGGAAGGCTCTGTGCCACATCCTTGTTCACAGCTACTGCTATCTGTGATTTATTATTTTTGACCTTCCTGATGTCTGAGTTTTCTAGCACTTTATCCACAATCAGCAAAGAATGAGAAGTCTGGTTTTTCTCTACACCACCACCCTTTGGTATTGCCAGCCTTTTTAAGTATTCTGATATATGTGAGATAGATCTCATTGTGGTTATAATGTACATTTCCATAAACAATAATAAAACTAAAAACTGGAAAATTTTCTTGAACAATATCTTTCAAAATGGATTTTATTCTAGTTTTTACTTCAGTTTCAGTTTAGTTATAATTTATGCATTTTTTCATTTTTTCATAATACTTTTTATTTCATAATACTTTTAAGAACACATATATATCCATTTCATTTTGCTTAACTTTTTAAATGCTGTCCTTTATGATCCCTCCAGAGTATTTAGCCATGTATATTCTCCTGATATCACTAGCAATTTTGCCTTCATTTCTGATTTATGTTGTCTATCCATTTCTTTTTTTTTATTTTACTTAGTTATACATGACAGCAGAATGCATTTTTGATTGATTGTACACATATGGAGCACAACTTTTCATTTCTCTAGTTGTATGTGATATAGAATCACATTATATATGCAGTCATACATGAAGCTAGAGCTATGATATCCATTTCATTCCACCACCTTTACTGTCCCCATGCCCCCTTCCCCCTTCCTTCCCTTTGACCAAAGTACCTCCATTCTTCCTGTATCTTGTACTCCGTTATGGATCAGCATCCTCTTATCAGAGAGAACATTTGGCATCAGAGAGAACATGTTCTGAGAGAACATTTGGCAAAAACATTTGGTTTTTTGGGATTAACTTACTTTGCTTAGCATGATATTCTCCAACTCTATCCATTTACCTGCAAATGCCATAATTTTATTCTCTTTTATTGCTGAGTAATATTCCATGGTGTATTTATACCACAGTTTCTTTATCCATTCATCTATTGAAGGACATCTAGGTTAGTTCCACAGTTTAGCTATTGTGAATTGAGCTGCTATAAACATTGAAGTGGCTGCGTCACTGTAGTATGCTGTTTTTAAGTCCTTTGGGTATAGACTGAGGAGTGGAATAGCTGTGTCAAATGGTGGTTCCATTCCAAGTTTTCTGAGGAATCTCCATACTGCTTTCCAGAATGGTTGTACCAATTTGTAGTCCCACCAGCAATGTATGAGCATGCCTTTGCCCCCACAATCTTGCCAACACTTATTGTTGTTTGTATTCTTGGTAATTGCCTTTCTGACTGGCATGACATGAAATCTTAGAGCAGTTTTGATTTGCGTTCCTCTAATTGCTAGAGTTTTTGAACATTTTTTCATATGTCTATTGATCAATTGTATATCTTCTTCTGAAAAGTGTCTGTTCAGCTCCTTAGCCTAGGAGGATGGAAACTCCTGCTTATTTACGTGGTCCATGTGAGTGATACGTTTTTTCCCATCCTTTCACTTTCAGTCTGTGGATGTCTTTTCCTGTGAGATGGGTCTCTCAAAGGCAGCATATTGTTGGGTATTTTTTTTTTTTTAATCCAGTCTATCAGTCTATGTCTTTTAATTGATGAGCTTAGGCCATTCACATTCAGAGTTATTATTGAAATATGATTTGCAATCCCAGTCATTTTGGTTTATTTTTGGTATTTACCTTGATTTAGTTTCTCTTTTGATTGGCCTTTTTTTTTTTAGTGCAGTTCCTCTCTTTGTATATTTTCATTGTTGGTTATTATTTCCTCCTCATGGAATATTTTGCTGAGAATGCTGCGTAGTGTAAGCTTTCTTGCTGTAAATTCTTTTAACTTTTGTTTATCATGGAAGGTTTTTATTTCATCATCAAATCTGAAGTGCAATTTTACTGGATGTAAGATTCTTGGTTGGCATCCATTTTCTTTTAGAGTTTGATATATATTTTTCCATGATCTCCCAGCTTTTAGGGTCTGGGTTGAAAACTCTGCTGAGATCCAAATTGGTCTTCCCCTATATGTAATCTGATTCCTTTCTCTTGCAGCCTTTAAAATTCTATCATTCTGTAAGCTGGATATTTTCATTATAATGTGCCTTGGTGTAGATCTGTTGAAATTTTGTACATTTGGTGTTCTGTAAGCCTCTTGTATTTGATTTTCCATTTCATTTTTCATACTTGGGAAATTTTCTGATATTATTTCATTGAAGAGATTGTGCATTCCTTTAGTTTAAATTTCTGTGCCTTCTTCTATCCTGATAAATCTTAGATTTTTGTCTTTTGATGCTATTCCATAATTCTTGTATGTTCTATTCATGACTTTTTATCATCTCCACTGTATGGTCAACTTTATTATCAAGATTCTGTATTTTGTCTTCATTATCTGAGGTTCTGTCTTCCAAGTGATCTCATCTACTGGTGATGCTTTCTATCAAGTTTTTTATTTGATTTATTGTTTCCTTCATTTCAAGAATTTCTGATTGTTTTTTTTTTTTTCACCATCTCCAGCTCTTTCTTACAGTAATCCTTTGCTACCTATATTTGCTCCCTTATCTCTTTGTTTGTGTGATCAATGGTTGCCTTTGTTTGGTCTCTTATTTCTTTGTTGGAGTGATCAACTTTTGCCTATATTTGCTCACTTAAGTCATTCTTTCATTTGCAGATTATTTTAATTATGTAAATTCTGAATTCTTTCTCTGACATTTCATCAACTGTGCTGTCAATGAATTCTATTGTAGTATTTTGGTGTATTTGGTGCACTTTCTTCCCTTGTTTTTTCATGTTAATTATGTATCTTCCTTTCTTGCAATGATGATGTGAGGTATTGTGGTTTCTACCCTATAATCTTGTAGTGACACTACAGATTACCTGTATCTCACCTTGGAGTTCACTTCCAGTCCCCAGCAGGTGTTCCCAGATGGACACTACTGCCACTGAAGATGGTGGCAGCAGTAGTGAAGGTAACTGAAGATGGCAGTGGGAATAGCCCAGGATGAATGCAAACACGTTCAGAGATGGGGCTAAAAGGGTGGTACTTACAATGGCTTTGGGCTGATTGATCAGAGATGCAGTGCTTTGGCAGGCCACTGCCTTCAGGCCCTGTCTATTGATCCAAGGTTGAGGCTAATACATGGGAAGAGTTATGGGGATGGCTGCAATGTACAAGATGTGTACAGGAAGGGAGCAACAGTGTATATCCAAAGTACGTGCAGGAGCAGTTCTGGGCCTGGGTTCTCACACAGATCTGTGAGGGCAGTACTAGGCCTGATCTTGGCCTAGACTCCCTCAGAGATTCCAGGTGGTGGGTCTAGCCCTGGGCCTAGGCTCCTGTACGATTGGCAGGCGTTCTGGTGCTGAACTGGGGGTGATCACAGCCCTCAGCCACTGGGCTCCCTGAAGTCATTCTTTCGCCAGGGTCTGTGTTCCCCTGTGGGTTGGTGGATTGGTGGGTAGCAATCTCTGTTCTGATCTTGGCTGGGCTCCTGCTGAGGTCCCTGAAGGTGGTCATGGGCCTTGGTCTGTGCTCTCGCCTGTGGGCAGGAACTCTGGCTTGGAACTGGGGGTGGTCCTGGGCCTCACTTAGGCCAGGTTTCCCGCAGGGGTCCCATTGGTCTGGTTTTCCCTGTTACTGGTGGCCAGTAGTCTCAGGTCTGACCTTGGCTGGGCTCTTCTGGCTGTCTCTGAAGGTGGTCCTGGGCCTTGGCCTGTGCTCCCATGGGTTGGCAGGAACTTTGGCGCCTTGTCCATCCATTTCTTTTGTTAGCTCTTCTGTTCACATTGCATAATATTCCAGTCTTGGTATCTCATTCTAAATTCATATATCTCTCCCTGTATCTGATAGATTTTATTGATTGTTAACATTTTGAATTTTTGTTCAAATACTTGTTTAGGAGTTCTCATGCTGTTATTATTATTAATATTTTTATTGTGAGTATGCTTCTTATAAATTTTGGCTTATTTATTGTTTATTTCCCATGATATATTTCTTTTTGTGATCATTCATTTTTGATTACATATTTCTGAAAGGAAGTAATTTGTTTTCTGAAGCTATTATTTTTAGAAGCGAGGGCCTAGGTCAGTGTTTTATGGAAAGAGCAATTTTTCATCAAGAAATCTTAGGAATGAAGATATCCCATGTGACTCCTTTGGGTTTTTGTGTCTTATCAGTATATATAAGTAGGGGGAAGGTTGAAGAACTAATCATATATTCTTTCTCACTTCTCCATTTCTTCGTATATACTTCCTGAAATTGTCAAACTTTGGGGAAGAAAATGGTGAGGTGCTATTTCTCATTCAAATTGTTTTCATATGATGTCTATTAGACAATGAAGAAAAGGCAAATTTTTATACATCCAACTACAAATGAGAAATTTACAGAATCATTTATAAGTCTGGGAGAAATTAAGCTATGTCCTACAAATATTCTATTTTTATACACAGACCACATGTTTAGCAAATAAAAGCCACTGTTTTGATATTGTGGTTCTTTAAGTCAGATTTTCAACTCTGTGACTAAAATACCTGACAAAAACCATTTAGAGGAGTTAAAAGTCTATTTCTAATCATAGTTTCAAAAGTTCATTCCATGGTTGGCCAACTTTTTTTGATACTGGGTATTGAACTCAGGGGTACTTAACCACTGAGCCACATCCCCAGTCATTTTTTCTGTTTTTATTTAGAGACAAGGTCTCACTGAGTTGCTTAACACCTTGCCGTTGCTGAGGCTGGCTTTGAACTCATGATTCTCCTGTCTCAGCCTCCTAAAGTGCTGAGATTACAAGTGTGCACCACCACTCTGGGCCTAACGTGAAGCAGAACATCATGGTAGAAGGACATGTCAATGGGAAACAGCTCAGGGAATGGCAACCAGGAAGCAGGAGACAGCTGTGCTCAGCAAGAATAAAATATAAGTCACAAAGGCAAACACCCAGTGACCTATTTCCTTCAGACACACCCTACCTGCCTATAGTGGATTAACCCTCTGACTAGGTTACACCTACCATAATCTAAGCATTTCATTTCTGAATATTCTTACATTGGCTCATCCATGAGCTTTTTGGTGATACCTCATATTTAAAACTTAACAGTGATATTCTGGATTTTCTCAGAATCCTATTTAAGAGAAGAAGGGAAATAGCCCACTGGCCTATAAGTAGCAACAAGTGTGATTATGATTATGACTTTGTTCATACTGTAATATAATTTTTTCATATGATTTGCATCTGCAAAAGGTGATAAAGCAGTGTTAAAGTAAAGCCATTATCTAGGCCCAAGTCCAGATGGAAAGAATATCAGATTTAATTTTCATATTTTAATATTGGCTATGATCACAAGTATAATATGAACAAAAATCGGAGTATTAAATTTTATACTTAAGTCCTCATGTACTGATACACTATTTTTATTCCATAGATTTGTCTTCCCAAATTTTGTTTTGGTTGAGACCCAATGCTCCTTATGTGGCTAAAGACAACAGTTTACCAGAAAAAAATAGATAGGCAAATGTGCCCTACTAGGCAATTGAATGAATGCTTTGGCTGTGCATGCATGTGTAAGTCTGTGTGGGCAGATGTTCTGTAATAGGCTTTTTGGGATACAAAGACACTAAAGAATGTGTTGATTGATATGATGTGGGTAGAGAAGGAAAATTTGAGAATCATGGCTAGATTTCTTATTTGGTCAGTGAAATAAAAAATACAGAAGTTGTAGTTTTTTGAAAGTACAAAATACATGAGCATAGCTTTGGACAAGTTAAGTTTCAGGTGTCTGAGGGATATCAAGGTGGTGTCCAGTAGGCAGCTGGATATATGATCTGGTGCTCAGGAGAGAAGTGTGGGCTGGAAAAGAGATTTGGAAGTCATCAACATCATGTCAAGGGCCTGTCAAGTAGAAACTGAAGCAAAGGCCCCAAGATTCATTCTGTGTCCAACAGACCAAATAAAATACAAGAAAATTCTTTGTGCAAACAGTGCATTTCTCTCTGAGGAATGGCATTCTAATAGTGGGAAACTTTAGTGTTTCAAAACTTACTGCAGTCCCCCTGTGAGGTGTAGCTTTTGATAAGTGATAATACTATCTCTGTTCCTGTGCTATAAAAATCTGTATTTATTCTACTGAAGTTGCAATGGAGATAATAAAATGAAAACAGTACACAATATTTTAACTTAATGAAAACAGCTTAGGCATTTCATCCTGGTCTTTGTAATTATTGGTATAACCTTTAAGAAAAGAGTGTTATGAGAAAAAGTGGGAAGTGGAATACTACTTAAATTTGCATTTATGAGATTTGTTTTATGGTAGTAAAGTAAAAACAACAAAATTTGCTATTTTAACCATTTTAAAAGGTATTCAGTGGCTTTAATTATATTTTCAAGATGTGCAATTCTCACTGTGATGGAGAATAATTTCTAAATGGTTAGAGGATTTCCATTCAACATGTGAAAAAATTATAGAAGTAGATACTAGTGGTGTACGTGTTTCTTTTATGTAAAATTTTGTCTTGAAAAGTATCATGGGAAAGTAGAAATGGGCTTAAACATAGAGTGTTTTGAGATCTACTCCTGCCCTTTTAAGATTGGGCTCTGGTCCTTTGTGTAAGACATGCCTGAACACTTAATTTTACCATGTGCAAAATGAGATAATAATATCAAAAATCATAGTACACACATATATATGTCACTTATCACAAAAAATTTATGTTGTCAATTAATTTCAGCCACTGGGCTTTGCACCTGGAGCCTGAGGTGAAGATGGTGTATATTCCTTAATTGTCCAGCATCTGTCCCCTGACAGTGACCTACCCTGGAGACAGAGTCCCACCTCTCCAGGAAGATGAAAACAGTTGAATGAAATAAGCACTTGAATGAGTGAGAAAGGCTTATTATGTGCTAATGGAAGAAAAACAACTTAATTTGTAACAGAATACTCTCTAAGTAGATTTTGAAATGTCACAAAGGGATTTAGAAAATCTCCAGAATTCAAGAAGCTACTGAGAAGGTATAGGGTTTAATCAGTAGGAGATGATGAGACCACAATTGAAAAGTACAAAGAAGGATTAGATATCTTATTGAGGAATTAGGAGACAGAAGAGGTATGGGGCGGGGGAAGAGACTAAAACCAGAGGGGGTGGGGAGAAAAAGAGATTGATTTCCTCAAATTCTGTCATGCACTGGGTTGGTTTTTATAGAGACACCTGCAACAGCAAGTTTATCCAAAGGCCAGTAACCCAAGTTATGGAGAGAGGAAGTAACTAGCTAGTTAGGAGGGTAGCCTGGCTTTTTAATTTCCTATAAACATAGTTTTAGAAAAGGAAGGGACCTGGAGATTTTAGAATGGGAGAGTTGGGAGGAGGTGACTGCATCTAAAGAAGATGAGGGAAAAGAAATGTCAGCTACTGAGCACAGCAGCCCTTTCTCATATAGCTGCTTCTCCTCATTTGGAGCTAAGAGCACATGTTTTAAACTAGGTTAAAAAATCAACCTTTCTACTCATTGCTTATTCACATTCATTCATGCATTCACTAATGCATTTATTTATTTAATTGGCTAATAAAATTTGAAACTCAACTCTATGCATGGTCAAAGATACCCCAGAACTTTTCATTAGGTATTGGGTGATAAGAAGAACAAAAAGGAGGAAAGAAAATTTCATTGTAAGAGGAGGGATCTGACACAAATGTAGAAAATCAGAAAACTGAATCAATTTTCAGATGTAGCTGAATGAAATCTGTAGATGCACATGAACTTGCCAGGTGTACCTGCCTCACGCAGGTAGAACTCATTTTAAAAGGACTGTCAACTATAAAGCTTGCTTATCTGTTTTCTTGAAACAAATCATATTTCCTTAAAACACAATGCCATGCATGGTAAATAGTTTCAATGTCTTCTCTGTAAATACCTCATTAATGCCCAATGTGGCAGGAAATGAAACTACCAGTGGTTCTACAAGTATGCAATGAATCTTTTCATGATGTCCCCAGGGTTCTGCTTTAGAAATACTGCCTTAATTGGATTATAGTAAAGTTGCATATAACTATGAAAATTTGACTAAACAACACAAAGGAAAAAAACATTAAAGAGTGTGGGAGAAAGAGACAGAAAAATCTGAAATAGCAAACATCAATTCGGACACTTCACTCAAATTATGTCCAAGAATAAGCACAAGCTAGAACATGAGATTGTAGTACCTCAGTGTGCCACATCCTCATGTATCCACCTTTCCTTGTGTTGTGATTTAGATATCAAGTTTCTCCCAAAGATCATGTGTGAGACGATGCAAGAAGGTTTACAGATGAAATGATTGGGTTATGAAAGCATTAACCCTATTAGTGAATCATCCTCTGATAGGGATTAACTGAGTGGTAACTGAAAACATGTAGGGTGTAGCTGGAGTAGGTGGATCATTGGGGGCATGCCTTTAGGGTTTATATTTTCTTGTGGCCAGGAGAACTCTCTCTCTCTCTGCTTCCTGGAGCCATGTTTCCAACTGCTTTCTTCTGCCACACACTTCCACCTTCCGTGATGTTCTGCTTCATCTGAGGCCTTGAGGAATGGAGTTGGCCATCAATGGACAGAGACCTTTGAAACTGTGAATCCCCAAATAAACTTTTTTTTCTTAAAATTGTTCTTGTCAGGTCTTTTTGTCTCAGTAATGAAAAAGCTGACTAAGACACTTCGTATGTATGCATGCCCCTGCTGCTAAAAGTGATTCCTCAGTAAAAGATTCCTGGGGGGGACTTTCTGAGATGAGAGTGTGGTGGACTTCTCCAGAGTTCAGAAGTCAGTCACTGTCCCATTCCCTAGCAGCTGCTTTCATCTTTTAAGCTTTCTCTTTTGGAAAGTACTAGCTTCCGTTCTAATTATGATGAACTTCCACTGTGAAAGCTTCTCTGCTTCTCTGAAAATTCCCTCTTCCTTCTTTGATTACCCAAATTTCCTGATCCCTACCTCTGAATTCTTAGTATAACCAGAATTCTATAGCAATCTCCCATCTGATTCTGCCATGTCCCTCTGTTAGCGATAGCAGTCAGGAATAGCATCACCTTCTTGTTTTTCTGGGCTTTCTCTTATCATTTATGCCAAATTGACATTATTTCAATTATAAAGATTTAATATTAACACCTCATTTGTATGTGTCTTTGGTAAATATCTGAGGACAAGATGAAGTTAACTCAAAATAAGTCATAGTATTTCTATGAGCAAGTGCAGTCTTTCTCAGGAATCAACTCCTCTACCTCAATGACAGAGTATACTCATAAAAGCCTTTGTATCAAAACAGTCTCCAGTTTAATCTTGAACCCTTTGGCTCATAATAGCAGGAAAAGTCTGGGGATTACAGGCAAAAAGCATAGCCACTGAAAATAATAATAAAGAGTGGTCTTTATTTTGGACAAAGTAGAAAGACTTTGCCTTCTGATGGGTAAAAATACACTACCTACCAGGAGACCTGATAGGCACTACATGGTCAGTACATAGTGGGTTGAAGTATCCTTGACCAGAGTTGAAAAGGAATATCTGAGAGTGAAGAGGCCTGCATTTATCTGAATTACTATTCTTATTTGAATCTAAATTACTGTGATCATTAATCTCCAATCTCTATAAGAAAAAACCTGGGATAACTGACAAATAAAAATAAATAATAAATTTTGTCTCATGTTTTTGAAATTCCAGTCCATGACGAACTGGTCCTATAGCTTTTGGGCCTTGGCAAGGCAGCACATCATGGAGGGGTCGTGTGGTAAAGCAAAACTGTTTTGTTGTTGTTGTTTGTTTGTTTTGTGGCTAGGAAGCAAAAGAGAGAAGAAGGAAAGGACCCACCATCTTCTTTGAGGGCTACCCTCAATGACTTAAGGACCTCTTGCCACATCTACTTTCAAAAGTTCCACCACTTCTAGTCAGCTTTCTGGAGCTGTGATAAAATACCTCAGAAAATCAATTTAGAGAAGGAAAGACTTTTCTGGCTCACAGTTTCAAAGGTTTCAGTCCACGATCACTTGATCCCATTGTTTCTAGTCCAGTGGTGAGGCAGAACATGGTGGGGAGTGCATGGCAGAGCAGAACTGCTCCTTTCATGGAAGCCAGAAAACAGAGAGAGAGTGAGAAGAGAAAGGGGCTAAGTCATATCCTTCAAGGATATGCTCCAGTGACCCACCTCCTCAAACTAGGCTGACCTTCTAATGTCTGTACCATCTTCTTATAACACCATCAGCTGGGAGTCAAGCATTCAACACATGAACCTTTGGAAAACATTCAAGATCTAAACCATAGCAGTCTCCATCTGTTACAATACAATGATTTCATATATTATCTAGGAAGAAAAAAATGCAGGCAACTTCTGACACTGTTTAAATTTGCATATACACAATGCTATTCATTCCATACTGTCTTAAGATACAACATCTATTGTTTCACTACTTGGTAAGAGTGTAATTTTAGAGGATACTTCAAATGACAACTAAACAACACATTCTGTACCAACCATACACATAATACACAATCAAAGTCATTATACTGTAGATGGTTATCATCAAAATAACATACACTGTGCACTATTTCTGGCCTTCTGCCTAGCTGATCAGATTGAAATATTCCATCAATTCTAAGGAATAGTATATCCAAAAATTTTTTGTATGTATAAAATTTATGATTAGAATTTTTGAAAATAGTGCACTTCAAATAGAATAAACACTCTTCTTTGATTGTGATCAACTTAATAAACTTAAGAGTAGCTTAGCTTTGTTCCAAATATTGTGCCGATAATCAGAACAAGAAATATGCTGAGGAAATTGATTCCAGCACTCAGGAAATTGTCACCATGATAGAAAAATCATTACCCTCAAAGAATGTGCAGTTTGTACCTGATAACAGATATCAAGCTGGCCGTTTGAGAGAGAATACAGTGAGGAAGTGAAGTCTGGAGCATGGAGTGGACAAGCTGACTTCTAACAACATTGAGAGCTAACCCTTGTCACAAGGGTGAGGTCACTCTCTCACCAGGCTTTTTCGTGCATTATTTCTAAGAAATTTTATAGCAATCTTATGAGTTAACAACCTTGTTAGCACATTTTATTGATGAGGAACTGAGAAGCACAGAAAAGCTGAGTAACTTGTCTGATACTCCACAGCTAGTCAGCAGAGGTGGAGAATTCAAAAGGAAGCATTCTGACTGCAGAGCTCAGAAGCATTTCCCACTGTGCCCTTCTGTCTCTAGGCAAGTTAGGCTGGGCCACTAGCCTTCTTCTTTATGTGCCAGGTGTTCATAAATTAGGCATTTGTGAGTTGGGAAGAAGCTCTGCAACTTTGGCTTTATATCAGAAGCCATCACAACTCTCACTGGCTTCACTGTGGAACCAGTCGGCACAGGTGCACTTGATATCAGAATGCTTGAAGGTAGCTGCAAAGTGCTTGTGTTTTCATATACATTTTAGAAGATTTTAGTTTATGAGCTTTTAAAATTACTTTTCAATTACAAAATTCACAGAGTTCATTGTTAAAAATTTTATATGATATAGAAGCCTACAATATAAACATGAAAAGAGCATCCACCTCCCCTTCTTCACTACTCCAAGGCTATATCATTGCCAACACTGCTATGCATCTTCTATGATGATTTTCATGGTCAAATCCATGCAAGTTTTAATGTTCATAAAAATTTTATGAAAACTCTCACATTGTTATGGAACTTGCCTTTTTATTTACCAATATATCTTCTAAAGAGAAACTTGATTTGGTCTTTTTCGGTTTAAAGGGGAAATTATTGGTTCATGTATTCCAAGTATGTACTGAATATTTTAACTGTAAGAAGGGAAGTGTGGAGCTGGACTTGGTATCTCCTGGAACCAAAACCTTGAATATTCTCCTCTAGACTCAGATTAATATCTCTTATTGAAAAGCAAATTTTCTACAGGACAATGTGGCTATTAAAATTTCCCATGTAGAACACTGGAGAGAGATTGACACTCTTTCTCAGTTCCACTTCAAAAACCCCATGACATGATAGATGCAACTTGGGTTTGGTATCTATGTATGTACCATTGAACTGTATGTTGTGGGTTAGGATATTATGACTGACACATCTCTGTCTAGGTATCCAATCCTGGAATATTTCATAGCAGTCTAAGGGACAGTATTATTGCAAATATGCTAGCTTCCACTCAGCATTTATCAATTCACTCTGCTTAGAGATTTCTTTCTAGTGTTCATGTGTCTATTTTTCTCCCCTATGGCATGAAATCATCTGTATAAGATAATAAGCCATATTAATTATCTCATGTTTTGTATATCTTCATCTTATTAATTATCTTGTCTAAGTAGCCCTCACCTCTGAACCTTGCCCCCAAAGATAACAAAAAATGTTAAATAACTTGCTAATTAATTTATTTGATGACTAGTTTGTTTACATATTTCTTTTTAAACTATAATAAATGGCATTGGGACAGATGAACTGCAAGACTTTCCTTCTCCTGTCTCATATACATGATATAATTTATTGTTCAAGTTGTCCAAGAGCACTGACATGTATAGAGATAAGTTTCACCCAAAGGAAACTACACACTATTTCTGAGATATACATTATAAAAAGATAGTATTTATTCTTAGATTCAAACATATTACCAAAACTATTTTATAAGTCTTTGGGTTGCCAGTGATAAACCATGAAATAGGTTGGATACATGTCACTGTTTAACAGCTTAGAGATTCAGTTTTGTTTGTAATAACTCTTACTCAGCCCTTTATAGTCAAAGGAAGAAAACCAATATGCTTTATTTTCAGTAATTTATTTTCATTTGTGTATTCATTTGTTTTTATCAATAAATCTGTTTTAAAACACTTTATGTACCAGGTTTATTGTTAGATGTGGAATGTATAAATGCATAAAAAATGGCCTTTTGTTCAAGGAGCTCATAAGCCATTTACAGATCAAGATGTGAACAACTTAATAAGACATGACGATGCTATAGCAAAGCTTGGCAGGGCCCAAGAAGAGCTCATATTTCTCTAGGTTTGTGGGGAGACTTCTGGTATGTTTTTTTCTAAATGTATGTGTTATTATGGGATATATTTTCTTAAAACCTTTTTTAATGCTCTTAAGAAAAAGTACCTAATATGAATGAACCTCCAGAATCTGGCTATCACTGCAGTGCCTACACTCTGCTTTCTACACTCTAGCTGTATGCATCTTCCTTCAGCACACTTGCAAATCATAGCTTTTGCACTGAAGGTTGCCACTGCCTCAAAAGCTTCATTTAATAGTTCTGTCTCTCTTTACTTGTTTACCTAATTTCACATTATTGCCACTTCCTGAAAGAGCCCTTTTTCAATTGATATTAATTAGTCAATTTGCTTTCTTTTAGGAGTATTTATTATGTGATTAGAGTAATTATTTGTTCAAAAGTGGTTTTATCACCAGGTCATAAGTCCTTTGATGAGCAGATACCATCCTTTTCATTCTTCACAATATAGCCAGTGGCAATCATGGTGTCTGGACATAAAAGGACCCCAATGTATAGTTAATTTTTTTTAAATCACAAATAAATAAACTTGGGAACCACAGATGAATAATAATGGCAGATAAAAATGAGTTGGGCATTCTAGGGGGTAGAAAAGAATATCATTTGCAATGTCTTAAAATATGAAAAGTATTCTAAATTCCAGAGATTAAAAATGATTTAGCACATCATGTATAAGGTAGAGTAAATGTAGGACTTGGGGAAGATAAGGCTGCAGTGTGGTTTATCATAAAAATTCTTGAATGAAAAAAGAAGTTGAAATAGCAACTGAAGGATTTTGAAGAGGAATGGTATAAAATAACAATTTGGTTTAATAAAATACTATTATCAAAATATTAAGAAATTGGAGACTGGCAAAGGAATTAAGAGATTGTCTTCTAACTCAAACAGTGATTATAGCCTAATCACTTTAAAAACTGCAAAATATAGTATAGGAATTGTAACTCACAAGACACTAGTCTAAACCTTTTCTACAGAGTGTGGAAAAAATTTTCCTTCTATCTTTAATTTACATGAGAAATATGGACCATAAGTCATTACATTAAAATATCTGTACAGGATTGATTTCTTAAGACAATGAGTTGTACAGAGCCACTTCACAGGGAAACTAGTGAAAACCACTTCTTAAATACATTTATTTAAAGCCTGTGGAAGTAGTTCCAAGGATGAACAGCAAATAAAGAAACACAAGTTCAAAAAAAATCTATGAAAATCCAGAAAGAAAGATGAGGTTCTGTAGTACTGGAAACAAGACCACTTCTGCTCTCCTCCCTTCCAGTTCAGTGGGTCCAAGAGTCCACTCTGGAATATTGCAGATAAGAACACAAGACTCCCTCTCCTCTCTTTTTTTTTTTTTGCCATGTTAATACTTTGACTTATTTTCACAGGGCTGTCCAAACAGTGACAAAAAAGAAAATTATTTGCCACAAGATAAGGCTAAATCACCCTGGGAAAGGGAATTCACAGAAGCATTTTTGCTTTTGCAAGAAGGGTTGTGTCCACACTGGATGCCTCTTTGAAGTTTTCCTCATGTCACACCAAAGTTAAGGGATAAAGAAGGATATTTCATACTTCTTAAGGGAATCATACATCAACAAGACATAACAATTATAAATACCTATGCCCCAAACAATGGGGCATCTACATATATCAAACAAATCCTTCTCAGCTATAAGAATCAAATAGACCACAACACAATAGTACTGGATGACTTTAAAGACTTTAAAACAACTCCCTCTCCTCTTAATCACACCTTTTCCTCAGCAGGATCCGGATTTCAGGACCTCTCATTTTGCCCCAGTTACCTGTAGCCCCTCCTGTTGGAAGCACAGCTGTACCTTAAGTATGGGATATAGAGATACTAGGATTTGATCTTTCTTGAGACAAGCCAAGAAGGCCTTAGCCTGCTTCCTGCAAAACCTTTGCCCAAATGTTCGGATTCTGGAGCAGGGTTGTCAAAAAAATTTGTACATTGTTCCCACCCCAGTTCCAGAGACCTGGCTCAGAGATTTTGTCTTGGGTGAGAAAACAGTGTTCTCTTTATTCACTACAGTGTATTCCATAGATGTTGTAGTGAAAAGCAATGGGAAGAGATTTAAGACACAGGCTAAAGTGAACTAGCTAATTTTTAGCAGAGAAGTGAGAAGGAATCTTCCTGGGGTCAGAACAAATATCAAACACTGACCTCAGAATCTATAATTTAAAAGAACTTAATTTCATTAGGTTACCTTGCAGGAGAATTTATTCCTCAAGCTACTGTTAAAAACAACAGAGCAGTAATGTGAAAATTAGTGGATATGGTCAGAGAAATAGAGGAATGTAATCCTCTCCAACCACTGTCATTCCAGAGTAAATGTGAGCATATCTGAACAACGTTAAGAGTCTTACCACACTAGGGGGAAGAAACACAAACCACTAAAATATCTATTCTGAAATAAGCAAATAGACAAGAAAAGAGCAAGAACAAGTCCCAGAATGGGGAGAAAGACCTGAATCTAGAATTAATGCAACACATTATCAGAAGTGCCCCATTTCTAAAAAGACATTTTGAAGCATGCAAAGAAATCAGAAGGTGTGACCCATACTTTAAGAAAAAAAGCAGGTAACAGAAACTGCCTGAAATAGTCAGCAGATGTTGATATTATCTGAGAAAGATTAAACATATTTAAAGAACTAAAGGAAATCATCATTAAAGAAGGAAAGAAAGGTATGTTGACAATATTGCCTCAGAGAATATCAACAAAGAGACAAAAAACATGAAAGAAGTGAAAATTCAGAAGCTGAAAAGTATAGCAACTGAATTAGAAAATTCACTTGATGGCTCAGGAGTCATCAAACTGGCAGAAGAAATAATAAGCAAACATAAAGATAAATCAATACAGATTTTACAGGCAGAAAAACAGAGAAGAAGTAAAAATGAAGAAAAAATGAAGAGAGCCTCAGAGATATGTGGGACATCATTAAGCACACCAATATACACCTAATAAGAATACTGGAGGATGAAAAGAGAGAGAAAGAAGTAGAAAAGTATATTGAAAGACATAATGACTGAAAAATTCAAAATTCAATGAAAAACAATAACCTACACATCTTAGAGGCATGATAAACTACAAAAAGAATCAATGCAAAGAGATCTGTAGATGCATCATAATAAATGTTAAAAGTCAAAGTTAAGAATAAAATCTTCTAAGAGAACTATAAGATTTAAAACTAACTTCTTAAGCATAAGTAATTGAATCCAGAAGGCTGTGGCTATGTGTTAAAATATTCAAAGTACTCAATACAAAACAAAATTTTTCTGCAAGAAAACTCTTATTCACCAGTTTTTTATTTTTTGTTTGTTTCTTTGTTTTTGGTTTGGTTTTTGTGTAATTTAAATAAAAATAAAATATTCCCCAGATAAATACAGAGAATTTGTTGCTAATAGGTCAAACCTACTAAAAGTCCTGATAGCAATTATCAAGAATACAAATAATAAGCCGCGCGCGGTGGCTCACGCTTGTAATCCCAGCACTTAGGGAGGCTGAGACAGGAGGATCGCGAGTTCAAAGCCAGCCTCAGCAATGGCGAGGCACTAAGCAACTCAGTGAGACCCTGTCTCTACATAAAACACAAAATAGGGCTGGGGATGTGGCTCAGTGGTCGAGTGCCCCTGAGTTAAGTCCCTGGTGCCAAAAAAAAA
>PVHX01018402.1:0-37089 GCA_004024805.1 Geosciurus inauris | reverse complement strand
TAATGAAGCTGAGTGGGTTTCACAAAGGATCCTATTCCAGGAATCCCCTGGCTGCCAGCCCTGCTGAGCATGTTTACTCCAGCCACCAAAAGCCAAGGCCTACCTGGGAGCATGGTGCTCAGTCCCTCACAATCCACACAGGGCGGGTCTCCTTGACTTCACTCTAAAGCACTTCCTCTTTTGCTATAATATGAGTATCCTTAAGTTCTTTTGTGTTACATGGGCAAAAACCTGAAAAGAGGGCTGGGGTTGTAGTTCAGTTGGTAAAGTGCTTGCACAAAGAAAAATAAATAAAAAACCTGAACAGAAAAGATTTTTGTGGACACCTCCTCAAAACTCTACATACCATCGTCTATAATACACTGGCCTTTCCAGGGCACCCACCAGAGTTTGGGGAGTCCTGGAAACAGACTGCTAAGACACCTAAGGGCAGGCAGGTTTCCTGGCTGTGCCTCAGCAGTGTGGTGTTTGCCAGTCTCTCCTTGAATAAATGGCATGTGGCCTTCCCACAGATCCTACCAAGAGGAAAGGAGAGAGAGGAGACAGGAACCCCTGATAGATGTGGCAAGATGTGAAGCTCCTGGGGGAGATGATAGAGGTGTGTCCCCTCTCCTGTGGAGGAACATTGCAGGATGGCGTGCCTCCCACAATGGAATGAAGATGAAAATTTTGCCACAAAAATGACATAGCCACCCTGAAAATACTGTGGAGAATAAGGCTGTTATTCAGACCAGATACAAACTAGTCCTATTGGCAAAGAATGTGATTTCTGAAAGTGAGCACGGTCCTCTACCCGTGCTCACCAAGAGGTGAATGTGACAGCTAGGCTTTCACTGTCAAAGTGACACAAACAAAGATTGGACAGGCATGTAGAGGCCCCCAGTGGCCTGCTGTGGTAGCAGTGTGCCTCCTGGAACTATGTCAAGGGCCGGCAGGCAGTGACAGGCACTAGGCTTCTGAGACCAAATGAAAGATGTAGCAGGTTACAGACATCAATTTGTTTACTTAAAACAACATTTTAGGAATAGCCAAACATGCCCAAACTCCTCTGGTGAACCAGCCTCAGAACCCAACCTACCAGTGCCACCCAGAATGCGGAGACTCAACATGCCTGCAATGGGGCTCTGGGAGCTCCAAGAGGCTATACCCCAGAGGACACTAGTTCTCTGAATACCTAGTATGCAATTCAATTTCCAGAGTCCCATTGGGACCATGACCAGATAATGCCTTGACTACCCTCATTCAGAACCACCAATGCTACCCCTTCCACAACCACCACCCGCTCGATGGATTCCAGAGCTCCAGGTCCAGAACAGACAGAACCCAGGGCAGTGCCCACTAACCTACAGTGAAGGACAAAAAGTGGCAACCCACTGAGGAGTGGGAGGCACTGGCAAAGGCCCTGGGAAAGAGGCCATGTGCCTGGGGGAGCCTCAGGCTCTGGTGTGTGCCATGAGACAGAGCTCAGCCCAGGTGGCCAAAGGCACCTCCAGATATGGGAGAGAGCTGGCCTGGGCAATTCCACAGTACATAATGTTCAACAATATCAGGTTTTTCAATCATGTGTCTTTGGCCATAGTTCCAAATTCTTGTAACAAGTTCTGCATTCCTGTGAATTGCCACAGGGTGCTAATAGAATAGTCACACCCTGTGCACCCTGTAGAACTTGGAGGACAAAGGGCCTCTTAGTATATATAAAGAGGGACGTGAGCTCAATAAAAGAGTCTCTTGCCTTGTTCTATGTGTGTGTGTGTGTGTAATTTTTATCTGCAGCTCCTTCGCCGATCCTGGTTTCACTTTGTGCCAATGTGGGCGCCGGCAACTGGAGGCCCCAGTGAGAAAGGAAGAAGGGAAGATAGCTGACGGATGCCCCAGGAAACCAGCTGGTAAGTTTAGGTGGGGTGAATTGTGATGAAGCATTAAATTGTGGTGAATCATTCACATTAAATTGTGGTAGAGCATTCTAATTGGTGTGCAATGAAGTAAGGAACTGTCAGAGAAACAGATATCCAAATCACTGAATATGATATCAGAACAAATGAAGAAAATAGCCAAAATGTTTGAGATAGTGCAGGGGACTGTATATGCCCAATCTCTCAAGGGATCAGAAAAGGATTTAGATCTTGAAGAGGGGGAAGAAAAAGATGAAGAAACTCTAGAACAAGAGATTGAAGATTTGTCTGAAAAACTTAAAAAACATGACATCAAAGAGCAATTACAGGAGGAATTGTTTGCAGAGTCGATAAGGAGACCACCTCCCTATAATCTATCTAAAGATAGGCATCATATGCCTTCACAGATAACACCTACAGCGCCCCCTGTTGACTGGCCTGAGAAAAGAGGAGGTGTATGCTTTCCCGTGATTGAAACTCAAACTCAACAGGGGCAAGTAATCAGGCAGCACCAACCATTAGATTTTAAGCATATGAAATCATTGAAAGATGCAGTGGTGCAATATGGGCCCCATGCTCCTTTTACCTTGGCTATTTTTGAATCTCATCTTTGAATTTAACTCCCTCTGATTGGTCTCAGTTGACAAGAGCTGTCCTGTCTGGGGGAGGATTATCTCATCTGGAAAGGAAAATATCATGAGCAATGTAAAATAACAGCTGCTAGAATTCTCAGGCTGGTTTCCCACAATGAAACCTAGACATGCTTGCTGGACTAAGGCAATATAACAGTGTGCAAGCTCAAGTAATGTATGATCCAGGGATATATGCTCAAATAGCCACAGCTGCTACAAAAGCATGGAGGGGCCTGCCTAATTTAGCAGCTGGGGAAAGTCTATCAAAGGTTATGCAAGGGCCCTCTGAAACTTTTGCTGATTTTGCAGATAAGTTAATACAATTGGCCAAAAGATTATTTGGAAATGTTACTGATGCCATGCCAGTAATTAAGCAGCTTGCATATGAGAATGCAAATAAACACTGTCAGCAAGCCCTCTATGCTCATAGAGAAAAAAGTCTTAATGATTATATCAGACTATGCAGAGGTGAACTTGCCACCATTTCTATGGGTTCTTCCATACTTGCTTTGGCGCTGTAAAGGTCAAAGATATGAAAGCTCACTGTTTACAAGCCTTTGCTTTCATGGGAGTGCCCAAAGTTCTTAAGACAAGATTGCGCATAAGAATCCCCAAGGTCAAGCAATCATTGAAGGTACTCATCTAACTATTAAAACCTACCTTTCCAAAACAAAGGAGGGGGAATTCCCTTCCACATGGTAGACTTGCTCATGTCCTCTATATCTTAAATTTTTTGAATGTTGATTCCAATGAATGCTCAGTGGTCCTGTGGCATTGGAATCCTTGCCACCCTGATCTGAGCCTTGCCTGTTGGAAGGATCTACAAACTGGAGCTTGGCGTGGCTCGGGTCCCATTTTGACATGCACTAGAGGCTCAGTTTGCATATTTCCTAAGAATGCTGAGTCCCCTATATGGGTACAAGAAAGATGTGTTAAACCTGTTAATGATCACAATAACTCCACCCAGGGGTAGAGGGTAATTACTAATTCCTCACCACATGTTTTGCTTTGAAATGTTATCCTATTAATGTGTCTAAGCCTTTCTTCCTAGTGCAACTTTACAGAGCTCCATGGGACTTTGTAATTATCACTGCAGCATTTGTGGCCATTGTCACTGCCTCTGCTGCTGCTGCTGCTGCTGCAGGAATCATGCTAGCTCAGTCTGCTGAGACAGCTGTGATGGTGAAGGCTGTGACAATGGAGACATTAGCATGCCCTACTGCTGATCCACTTCCATCACAACAGGCCATCAACGATCATTTTCAAGAACTTTTCAATTGGTAGCCCAAATTGAGAAGACTCGGGTTGATTTTATGGATTCCAGTGCTCTGCTTTGCAAAAGTTTGGAACAATTTTACATCAATGGGCTGGGTATATAGCCTTGATTGTACTCCTTTTGGTTGCCATAGTACTGTTGGGATGGTGGTCTTGCAAAATTGTAAGATCAATTCAAAATCAATCAGGCCATGAGAGCTCTTTATAAAAACGACCCCTCTGCCCAAATCTGGCTGAGCTTGGCGCAATCCTAGGAAAGCCAATGACGGGTAAGATGGGGGCGTGGTCACAAGCAACCAAAGACAGGAAGTATACCATGTCATCAGAAGGTATGCTCTCCAATGATGGGTGAGCTGTGCTCTAGAGTTCCCACAACCTAAGACAGGCTCTAGGTAAAGAGAGGGGGAATTGTGGGAGAGAGTTGGCCTGGGCGCTTTCACAGTACATAATGTGCAACAATATCAGGTTTTTCAATCATGTGGCTTTGGCCATAGTTTCATATTCTTGTAACAAGTTCCACATTCCAGTGAATAGCTGCAGGGTGCTAATAGAATAGTCACTCCCTGTGCACCCTGTAGTGCTTGGAGAAAAATGGGCATCTTAATATATATAAAGAGGGACATGAGCTCAATTAAAGAGTCTCTTGCCTTGTTCTATGTGTGCATATGTGTAATTTTTATCCACAGCTCCCTCGCCAGTCTTAGTTTCACTTTATGCCAATGAAGGTGTCAGCATCCAGAGGCAGCTGCAAGCCAGGATGAGAACCCCTTCAAGTACAGGTACACTTGGATTAAGGTTTATTCCCAAGTATGGGCACAACTATGAACTTAGGGAACCAAGGGCAGGATGCCTCAGCAAGGAACAGCCAGCTGGCAGTATGGATAATACCCCAGCCCTGAAACACAGAGGAGGGTCATCTTCTGAATAGGCCCAGCAAAGTGTCAGTGGTGCAAGACACAGGTCCAAAAGCACATCCTTGTGGCAGCTGTCTATCAATGGGGAGGCCTCCAGAAGCTGCCTGGCACAGGGTGGCCCAATGCCCACCTACTGATGGTAGGCAGCAGGGAAGTAGCAGCTGGAATGTGAGGTCTCTGCACATCCTCTGTCCAGTACTGTCAAATCTGCACAGTGAAGGACAATGGTGTAAGTGCAAAAAGACCATGTGGGCATCAAGCTATGCAAGTCATTTTAGGCTTTTTTCAGGAGCAGGATTCATCTGTAGAGGTGGTGGACCTATATTCTCCATGGAAAATGAGGTGCTGAACAAAGAAAAGGACTGGATTTATATAGGCTTTGAGTTTTTGTGGGCATTTAGGAATTTTATGTTTGTATCACCAATTAGTTTATCAATCTGATATGGTGAAAAGCCCCTTCCTGATTTTGCCTCAGGAAGGCATCTGTTTCGGGGAGATATTAACTGCCCCCTTGATCAACATCAAAAAGACAGAGCTGGGAAAGATAGGGCTGGAGGAATGATTAGAATTAAAATGACAGCATTGGGTAAGTTGGGAGCTGTCAGCCTGACTAACATCAGGAAAATAGTGCTGGGGGAAATGGAGGTTATGCTTGGTCATTCCTTTCCTCAGACTATATTATTTTTCTAATTCCCATATGTACTATTCCAGACTCTGAAAGGAAGGAATAAATTGGGCAACAAAGTCTTCAAGCTGAGAGTGGGTGATGTGGGGAAAAACTTTTCTTTCAGACCCCTCGAATTTAGAAATGGGGAAAACAGATGCGAGAAATCCTGCTGTCATCATGAGTGGCTGTGTGCTCATTGGGAGACCAGATCAGGCAGTGTGTGGGGGAGGAGATGTTCTGAGAAGTTCCCGGCCTAGTGGCAGCTGACATGATAATTTTATTAAAGGCTATATAAAACTAAAATAGAAAGAGAACAACAAAAGCTATAGCAACCTGTAAAGATTAATTTTGAGGGGTTTGTTTCGGTGTGGGACATGACTAAAAGTTCTGTTAATCAAAAGTTCTGTTAATCTTTTATTTAAGAACTAAAGCCTAATCAGATTTGAGGTGTTTATCCCATGAGTACATTGGCTCATGTTTTTTGGAGCATAGCAAGCACAATTAATTTTGGAATAATATTATTTGCAGTTTGATTTTATCCCACTTGAAAAATTACACAAAATAAGAACAGGGCTACAATTAACAATACAGTTGATGCTAGCAGTCCAATTATATCATTAGAAATGAAAAAAAATACTTAAAAAGGTTGAGGGAAGAAATCCTTTTCACTAAAGTGTCCTAAATTTTTTTATTATCCATAGTGGGTGCCTGGGCATTAGCTGTGACCAAGACTTGAAATTTGTAATTTTGATATATCCAAAGAAGCATTATGAAAAAGGATCAAGTCCAATTAGGTGATTGTGTCATTTTGGCACTTTGAATCCATTAATGACTCTTGCATAAATGCTATTGAGGGGGTTTCCTTTCATGTTTTTGTTAGTTTGACTGGGAGCCAGGTAGCTATTGGGTTTTTAAGAATCATAAAGGTTTGCTTTGGGTCTTGCCATGTGGTCCAATTATCACAGTGCTGCAACTTTCTGGTTTTATATGTTTCAATAGAATTTAATCTACATTTTGTGAGGTAGAATTTTTATGAAGGAAACAGATAAGACAGATAATTTTTTTAATTTCTATTTTTTGTTTTGTTTCTGATTTCCCATATTGTGATTCACCGTTTCTGGACTTGAAGGGGCTCCTGAGTTCCTGCAGCTGTTTTACCTTCATTTATATAAAGATAGCATTTTCATGATTGGTTTTGTAAGATGGCAGATGCCAGGGGATCTAATTGATTTTATAATGTCAGCACCAAATCATGGATCTGTTGTGTATCTATAATAACCTGTGCTGACCATTTTTTAGGTTATGATTTTAAAGACATCAATGATTTTATTTGTTTACCCAATTTGAATTTAAATATTTGAATTATGTGAATCAAAGGTAATTGCTTCCATTTTTAAATTTTAGTATATGAGTTCTCTATATGTTGGGTTTGATACATAAATACATGTAGACAAGACAATACACAAAAACAGACTACATGTAGGCCAGGCAATACATAAAACGATGAACAAAATATTCTTGGATTAAAGGTATACCTTGTAAATTGGTCTCTGAGCAAACTAGAGTGTAAAAATTGTTTTACAGTAGGATAAGATAAATCTGATCAGAAGTTTTAATTTTAGCACACAGAATGAAAGTTATAAAGTTCAACATTGTAAGAGTTAAGAGTCATAGGTGTGAAGAATTGATGGCCATTGTTTCAGTAAAGCCACCCCAGAGAACAGAATGGAGGAAGAAAAATGGGGGGGGTTTAGAAAGATGTAAACTTAGCTACTTCTCCTTTGTTTTCACCTTGGGTTAAGGTCCTAAAAACTGCTTGGTCACCTGAACCAGTTGTGAAAGCTGTAAACCTGGAGATTTGTGGGGGAGGGTCTGCCCCAGGGCAAGTAGCTGGCTGGGATATAAACCACTGGCTGTGCAATTGTGCTTATGACAAAAGTGGCTAATGTTTGACAAGGTTTCTGAAAATATAGTTTGTAAAGGGGGAAGCTGAATGTATGTGGGAGATATATTAAACTACTGTTTTTATGTTTAGGAGTTGTATTGGAGAATCTAGTGAATCATGGGTAGCAGTGGCTTTTTAGGCCTTTGAAAGGATGAGGCTAGGATCTGATGTTTAATTTTAAGATGAGCTAAAAGTAACTGATGGGGAGACTTAGGAACTTCCTCTAACTTTACATTTTGCACATGTGTGGTACAGACCCGCTGATAAAGTGAAAATATAAGAAAGGACTTCCATCAGGGCTGTTCACATTTAAAGTTGTATATTTGGTGATTGTCTCAGTAAGTTGGGCTAGAAATTGGGCAGAATTTTATTTGCATGTAATAATTTTTTAATCCTGGGATCTTGAGGTTGGTGGACCTGTAAGGGAGGGTTTTTTCTGCTAGTTAGGGGCTGTAAATGAAGGATGGGATTACAAAGTTATAGTTTATGACTGCAAGGCAATGTAGTGCTGGTGCAAGGGAGGAAAACTTTCGCATTTTGATGGAGAATTTTTAATGATTTTTCATGTTCTGAGTGAAAGCTCAGGCCCCCTCATTCTAATCACACCATACTGAGGAGCAAAGGATGAGATGGTGGTGCCCAGGGGAGAGGTGTTCTTCTCTGGGGACATTCCACATTTCAATGTCTCTGTGGTCAAAACTGGGAAAAGGTTAGTTGGGGGGCCTTGGATTAGGGCAGGCTTTTGCCCAGTGTCCATCCTGACCATATCTGTAGCAGGGCTATAAGGGTCTCTCAGTGGGTATAGTGAAACTATAAGCCATGGGACTATTATGAGATTGGATCAGGGCATGAGACATAGGGGCTTTGTTTGGGCTCTGAAGTGCAGAGGCCAGGAGGTGATATTTAACTTTGAGATGCAAGGAGAGGTTTTAGTGTGGAAGGAAAAACACTTTCAGAAAGGAAAACTCCAGATACTTGCCATTCTGGGTCAAATATTGTTTTAAAGCGTGTAGAATTTCTTTTGTGAAAGGTCTATATTGAGGCCATGTGTGTGGGCTTCTTAATTGGTATTTTGGCCAGATTTTAGTGCTAAACTTTATAAGGCATTGTAGTTTGAGTCCAGCATGGGAATAGTGGGTTTTAAAATTGGGAGTAAGACAGTCTAGGGGGTGTCTTTGGGAATGAATAGCATAATTTCCATCTTCAGAAAAGCTTGATGGGGGTAGCAATAAAGGGCAGTGGTAAAGAGGTAGGTCTATAAAAAGGTGGCATCACAGTGCAATGTTTACTCTAAGGTCTTTATGCTACCAAAAATGCCAGGCCTGGCCTGGGCATTCCACACAAGGGGTCAGGGAACCATCTTTCCATCAAGTCCAGTGGTAAGTGGCTGTGCCCTGGTAGCCAAATAGTATGTTCTCTGTTCTGCGTAGGAGGGACAACTGATTTAGAAAAAGTTTTACATCTTGGAAGGGATGAGAAGGCCCGTGTTGGATCCGGAATTAAAATTGGCAAGCTAGTCCCATGACTTGCAAAATTTACTGAATGTATATGGGAGGGGAAGTCAGGGAATGGAAAAAGTGGGCTTTCCCAAACAACAATTGTCTTGGTATGATAAGTTCCCTTAATGGCCACGTGGCATGAAGCTGTAAGGATGTAATGCACAGTTGATCTTTGGTACCTTGGGGAGGGGGGGTGTCGATGACAGGACTCAGATTCAAAGTTTTCTGGGAGCACTGGGGTTTGGCCCCAGCTAGATGACTTCAGTCACTGTTGAGCCTTCCACCTGACATGCACACCAAATTTCCTCCAGGAGCTGCCTGGCACAGGGTGGCCCAATGCCCACTGACTGATGGTAGTCAGCTGGGATGCAGCCCTGGTTGCATGAGATTTCCACGTCTTCTTGACAATCCTATCAACTCTGCACAGTGGGGGACAGAGTAAGTTTTCCAGGCTCCAGTGTTGGCCCAGGGTCACAAAGCTACCCACACCAGGGTACACAAACACAACACCAGGATGCAGACACACTGTCCAACCCAAAAGAAACAGCATTTGTAGCGAGTGTACTCTTCCTTGGTGGGATAGAGAACCTGAGAAGCCATGGCTGACTGCTGCAGCTATGCAGGATCAGAAGCCGAGGGGATGTGGGAAGGTAAGTCAGATGCCTCCAGCACATCACAGGGCAGGGGAGCCAGGGTACATGGATTTGCAGTTAGTGCCTCAAGGCAGCCATTTTGGGAAACCAACAGAAGGTCATGTGAGACAGGAAGGGGCAGAGGCCAGAAGAAATGCTATGTCCATATGTCACGTAACTCCTCAGCCAGAGGGCCCCCACGCAGTGACCATGATCTTTTCCCTCAGGTACAGCTTTCCACGATCATTCTGATAACAAGAGCTGTGAAAACAGCTGAGACAGCCAACTATCACCTGACACTTTCTCTTTCACCCTAGTCTCAGGGACTGACCCAATGGTGCTCTACCATTGAATGACATCTCCAGCCCTCTATATTTTGAGGCAGGGTCTTAATGACGATGCCCACAAATTTGTGATTCTCCTGCCAGGACCTCCAAAGTACCTTTGAATACAGGTGTGTACAACTGCACACAGCAAAGATGTCCCTTTCTGAAGTGAGCTATGTGTACACAAGCCTTAAACACCACATCAGACACCAGCTGTTTCTACACC
Organism: Geosciurus inauris; assembly: GCA_004024805.1. Lineage (NCBI taxonomy): Eukaryota > Metazoa > Chordata > Mammalia > Rodentia > Sciuridae > Geosciurus > Geosciurus inauris. Next base: position 27,081 of record PVHX01018402.1, on the reverse strand, counting down.
AGACTGACCACAGACAGATGCAAAAAAGATACATTGGAGAGCCCAGACAGTGGTGTTTCTCCAGCTGAAGACCCATCACCCACACTGATAGTCTGACTGCTTAAAGCAGGATAGACCCTTTTGTGTGCAGCCTCAGACGAAGCTGCCTTTTGTGTCTTCAAATTCCACCTGTCCCCACAGCACAGAGCACAGGCTTCTGGGTGCTCCAGGGCACCTCCATATACCTGCCTCCACAGCATAGGCTGATGGCCACTCCAGGGCTCCACCTATCTTTGGGAGAGCTGGTCCTCCTGGCTGTGAACAGGGCTCTCCCCAACCCACCATGGAGGTGCCCTCAAGCAACCAACTTGGCTGGTCAAGCATCTCTAGGCTGTTCTCCTCAGCAATCCACATGAGTAGGCTGTCTACCTCATTCTTAGGTGACACCCATGTGGGGGTTGAGTGCATGGAGGCCTCCATCACCTGGGGAGGAGCACATTTGATCAGTAATGGCCAGGGCTGGAGCAGCACTCCACAGCCTCACAAGGCCCCATCTCATTTTTCACTCACCACTCACATGTTCTTTTGTTTCTTTTTTTTTTTTAGTTGTAGAAGGACATATTATCTTTATTTTATTCCTTCATTTATTAGTGGTTCTGTGAATCTAACCCAGTACCTAATGCTTGTGAAGCAAGTTCTCTACCATTGAGCCACTAACCAAGGCCACACATGTGCCTTCTCATGCAATATTCTTAGGATGCACCCTCTGTTCCCTCTTGTTCCCCTACTGTGCATAAGGGCTCTGAGGACACTACATACACCTTGGTGTTTGTCTATCCTATTGTCCTCCTCACACTCTTTCATGAGGTCTTGGCAGGGACCACTTCACAGGACTCAGAAGCACCAGGCTTCAGCACTCTCCAGACTTCACCACAGCAGCGACATACCAATGTGTGCACAGCCAGGTTCTTCACCTGCTCCTCAAATCTTGCCATTACCACTGAGAAATTCTGCAGGTCCTTGGTGCTCAAGTCCTTATCCAGCATTTTGTTTACCTGTACCATATTCTGTGTCAATGGGACAGGAGTGGTGTAGGGAATGGAACATGGAGTAGCCATCAGCCTATGTTCTGTGGGCAGGTGTATAGAGGTGCCATGGGGCAGCCATCAGCCTGTGTTCTGTGCTAAGGTTAGCAAGTGTATTGCACTAAATACATATCCACTAAACTTCAATGAGAGCCCAGGTCCTTAGGAATTTCTGTCAACTGAATGCACAAGCATAATACCTAGCACATGGCCACATAATGGACAGTAAGCCCATGGTAGGCTGCAAACCTGTACTTCTCTTTCAAAGGGGCTTCAATGTTAAACTGAGGGATCTAATGAGACCCCCCAGCCCAGCTGGGATGAGTCTGGCCACATGGGCTCTCCCTCATGTGCTGGGCAGAGGAAAACAGCCCACTTTCCTGTGTTTACCTAGAACTCTCCACTGCCTCAGCCCTGGCTGGCACAGATTACCTACACACTGGACTGCCCAAGACCAGCCACCAGACCCTATTCCTGCTGTGGTCAGCAGAAGAAGCACCAGGATTCCAGAACTCACCCACTTCATGGTAAATTCCTTCACTTTGAAGGTTACTGCATCCATATGGGACACCATTCAGAGCCAGTATAAGCCTTTGTTCTTCTTGTGGACAAAATTCTCAGCATAGAATTGGGCAAGCTCCATATTTTTCTGCTGAAGGGCCTGATTTAAGAAAAGCAGTTCACAGGAGAAATTGGCATATTGTCTGTATTCTGGCTATGAGGAGCCTGGTGGTTCACTCTCCAGGGCGTGGTTTGCTATCATGGGTGGGAACCCACTCAGCCCCAGGTACACTTATCAACAGTGTGAGTTAGGGTGTGGCTCAGTGGTGGAGCCCTTGCCTAGCATGCAAAGGCCCTGGAACCTATCCCTGGCACATACATTCACACACACCATCTGTGAGCTCTGTAACTTTGATGCCTAAGCCCCAATCCCAATCAGGAGCATAGGTTTGGCCCTATGGTGGATGATTAGAATTGGCCCACCAGTGTGGCTGGCCTGCTGCCATTCACCACAGTCCTCTCTCAGAAAGGAAGGTTAGAAAGGTCATTTATGCTGACCTCAATTATTGCAAATGGAAGGCTCCCAAAATGTCCTAGACATCCCCAAATAATAACACACAATTTTTGAAAAATTACTGAAAAGGAAGCAGGCCTGGGGGTGCATGTCTGTAATCCCAGCACCGTGGGAGGCTGAGACAGGACAATCGTGAATTCCAAGACCACCTCAGCAATGGCAAGGGGCTAAACAACTCAGTAAGACCTTGTCTCTACATCAAAACACGAAATAGGATTGGGGATGTGGCTCAGTGAATGAGTACCCCTGAGTTCCATCCCCAGTACCAAAACAAAACAAAAGAAAAAAACTGAAAATGTCAGGTGCAGTGGCACATGCCTATAATCACTGTGGAGGTTCCCAAGTTCAAGGTCAGCTTCAGCCATGCCATGAGATCCTAAGCCACTTATTGATACTCTGTTTTAAAATAAATTAAAATGGGCTGGGGATGTAGCTCAGTGACAGAGTGTCCCTAACTTCAATCCCCAATTCCAACCAACTGACCAACCAACCCAAAACTATAAACCCATGGGCTGAGGATATTGCTCAGCTGGTGGAGTGCTTGCCTCACATGCCCAAAGCCTGGGTTCAATCCCCAGGACCACAGAAAACAAACAAAATACAAAACAAGACAAACTTCCAAACCTGAAAACTTCATTTGCACACAATACTGACAGCTCCCAGAAACTCCATCATCTTGCTACCACCAGCAGGGAGCATGTCAGTGTCCCCATGACACCACTGCAGCTGTCTAGTACCAGAACCATTCCTGGCCATGGCCATCACCAGGGGCCTGTTTAATTGGTCTTTTATGAAACTGATCTGAGGGCCTGTGAGAACAGCCATAGCTCCTCACAAGGACTTGGTGTGATGTGAGACCGCTCCACAGCTACATTGTTGCCCAGTCTTGGACCAGTGAGAAACATCATACAGTTAACCCTGGATGATTAACTATGGGCCATTTTAAGGAAAAGTGTAGAAATGTGCCTGGGGTTATTAAGAAGCTGCAAACACCACACAAACATGAGAGACACTATCCAGAGTTCTTTGAATGTGACTTTCAAGTATTTCAGCTCATAGCTTCATTGCATAGCAGGACCACCAAAGCATTCACAGAACAGCCAAGTTCACTTTTTTTTTTTTTTTGGTACAGGGGATTGAACTCAGGGGCACTCAACTGCTGAGCCACATCCCCAGCCCCATTTTGTGTTTTATGTAGAGACAGGGTCTCACTGAGTTGCTTAGCGCCTCACCATTGCTGACACTGCCTTTGAACTCAGGATCCTCCTGTCTCAGCCTCCCTAAGTGCTGGCATTACAGGCTTGCACCACCACACCTGGCTAGCCAAGCTCATTTTTAAAGAGATCATACACTCATTCTTGCATATGTGATCTACAGGGTTGTGCTTCCACTCAGCCAGAGACAAGAAATGACTCAATAGGTCACAGACCCACCTCAATAACCCCAGCCTTGGTCAGGGGTCTGAGCAGTTGTTCACCTGTTATAATCTGTCCCAAGTTTGTTTCTAGGGTTCTGAGTATGACATGTACTATTTGTCTCACTTGCTTATCACCTGGACGAGGCTGGCACAAATGGTCTCTTAATACATACCTTCAATTGGAACACTGTATCTGCAAAGAAAGACATGGATTGAGGACTGGGATAAGCTGCAAGTCCCTCAGTAGATGACAACACCAAGATCCCTGCACACACTAGGAGCTCACACATGACAGGACCTGACAGCACTGTCTGGGACCCTGTGTGTGGACTCAATAAATACACAAATGGTCAGGTCCAACTTCTTGTTAGCTGCAGGACTCTATGTAATCAATACAGGTGCTCCCTTAGCCGATGGCCTTTTTTGAGAATGTGGGGTGGATATGAGAACAGATCATATAATGTATAAACTCCTGGTCATAATGAGAATTTGACATGGTGGTTAACAGTTAGCGTGAATTTACAGAAAACCCTTGGGATTGTTTTCCAACTTAATAACGTTTAATTCTGAACATTCCACTTTTTATGTACTCAATCTTCCCAAAGGTAAATAAATAAAAATAACCAAGTGATAATTGGCTCCAGGCAGCTACCATTTCTAAGCCTTTCCTGCAGGCACAGTGTACTTCCTTCCCACCCTGCAGATTGAAGAAATCCCCAACATACTTCCTGTTGCCAACTCGAGGGCCAGTAGGACTAAGATTGATCTCAATGTGTTCAATCTCTAAATCTGCAATTGCTGTGAAACCTGAACCCTGAAAGTTTTATCCTCAGCACAGAAAGAGTTCTGGAGGGTTTACCTTCACTCACAATGAGGGACCTGAGAGCTGTCTCCAAAATATTTCCCCCTCCCAAAGATCCAAATAAGGGTCCTAATATCTTCCCCCCACCAGGCCAGAATGAGTCCTGGTTCTCAAATGGTGATTCTGATGGGCTCACCATTGCAGCTCACAATGTGGTTCCCAAAGATTCACCCTATCCCAGCTCAGTATAATAGACCTAAATGCTGGTTTCTGAAGGTTCCATCACCCCCAAGCCTTGAACAAGGGTCTTAAGTGCCAGCTCCTGAAAGGCTCACCCAGGAGCCCTGAATAACATTAGGTTCCACAGATTGCTAGGGGACTTCTGTGCACCTAGTAATCTACCTCCTCTCAGTACAGGGACTGGTCATTGTATTTTTTTTTTTTTTTTTTGCTACTGAGGGGTGCTTAACCACTGAGATACATTTTATGCCCCTTTTTGTACTTTATTTAGATACAGGGTCTCACTGAGTCACTAAGTGCATCGCTAATCTGATGAGGCTTGGTTTGAATGCTTGATCCTCCTGCCTCAGCCTCCTGAGTTGCTGGGATTACAGGTGTGGCCCACTTTGCCCAGCCAGGGGCTGATCAAGGCCCAAACTGTCTGTGACTCTGGAAAACAAAGCTACCCTGACACATGGGCAAGAAAACAATACCACCAGGACCAGTCGATCCCACTTAGCAAAATCCCCTCCTTCAAGCCTCAGGGCTCTCATCCAGACTGCAGAACAATACCATGAAGAACAAATAGCTGAATAAATTGGCTTAAGAACATTTCCTCAAAAGAACCAGGAGTAAGCTGGGTGGGTACAGAACTGTAATCCCACTGGCTTGGGTGGTTTGTTGGGAGGATAACCAGTTCAAAGCCAGCCTCATCAATGTCCAGGTGCTAAGCAACTCAAGGAAATCCAGTCTCTAGACAAAACAGAAAGAGGGCTGGGGTTTGGCATTCAGTGGTTGAGTAGCCCGGAGCTCAATCCATGATAATCATCCCCAAAGAAACAGGAGAGCATTTACTGTAGGAAGGAGGGGCAGGTTGGTTAGGTGTTGCCTCTCATCACTCTGAGGTGATCTATAAAGAATTCCTACATGGTTTCTTCATGACAATGACATAGTTCCATACTTTCTCTCCAAGCATTTTGAAAAACAAATCCTTCATAAAATAAAGTCCTTTTTTAATATTCACACTATCCCATAAATATTTCTGCCAACCTGATCTTGGCATTCTATCTTCTTGTCCTTTGGATTCCCTGTGCCCAGAGCACCCCAAAGTGAAGGGGAACAGCAAGTCACAATGCCTGGAAGGGTGATTCCCTTCTGAAGAATGGGTTGTGCAACTCCAATCTCAAAAAAGCTGTTTTGTTTTTAGTACAGGAGATTGAGGTCATGGATAGTTGACCACTGAGTTGCATCCCCAGCCCTATTTGGTTTTAGGTAGAGACAGGCTCTCACTGAGATGCTTAGTGCCTTGCTGCTGCTCAGGGTGGCTTTGAGCCTAAGATTGTCCTGTCTCAGCCTCCCAAAGTGCTGGGGTTATAGCTCTGTGCCATCGGGCCACCTTAAAGAGCTGTTATTGAGGTCTGGGGCTTGCCCCTGTGCCTGGCAGTTAGAGCGGTTTTTCTATTTCTCTGACTGGTGTTCTGGGCTCATTGAATGCTAATGTACCTTTTCTGGTACCCTGTGTTCAGCTATTCCAGGGCCCTAAAGGCAGAGCTGGACATGGCTGTCCATTTGCTCTACCAAAGTTGAATGGAGGGGGATAAAGGAAGTCTCCATTTTCCTGATCTCTCCTAGGGACCCAGGGTTACAACCTAGGTGGATGACTCCCAAGTCAACATGTGGTTTGGGGGCTCAAAGGGCTGATGTGCTTGGGTATGCAGGGTGCAAGCTCAAGAGAGGGGTCTCCTTGATCACGATATGGGATCTGGGCCTAGGGAGTGGAGTCAGGTGAGGATATGGTGTAGCCCAGGAGACATGTTTCCAGGGTCACCATGTGGGTGGGGAAGGAGGGTGGAAGCCCACAAGATGGGTCTCCGAGGTCCCGATGTGGGTTAGGATGTAAATGGAAGCCCAGGAGTGGGGTCTAACAGGTCGCCATGAGGGGTCAGGGCCTGAGAGCAGGGTCTGGTGAAGAAGTGGTGGGGACAGGGAGAGGGAGCATGGAATTCCAGGAGACGGGTCTCCAGGGTCACTCTCCAGGGTCACATTGTGGGTTTGGGGCCGGCAGGAAGTCCAGGAGACGGTTTCCAGGGTCATACTCTGAAGTCCCGGTGGCGGGACTCCCAGGAGACAGGTCTCCAGGTTGGCGCTGTGGGGTTAGGGCCACGGAAGGGGAAGTCCGGAAGACGGTTCACCCAGGTTTGTATTGGGGTGCGGCCCTGGGACAAACCCCAGGATGGGGCTGCTGAGTCCTGGCCGTCCCTTACAGTCTATGTCCACTCCTCGGCCCCATGTGTGCGGCTCCTCCTGACTTATGCATTTCCACCTAACCTCCTGCTATGCCTGGCTTCGACTTCCAGGTGGCTGGCATTTCCCGTTGCCAGCTGCTCTCCTGAGAGTGTAAGATCCTGCCAGGCAACTTATTGCCATGGTGACCGGCGGTGCTGGTGCTGGGTGAGCTTTGCAAGTCACTCCTGGCGCCCAGCCAAAGAGTTGCAGGACCCGGCCTGCGCCGGGGGGCGGTGGGATCACCTATGGATCTTTCTGTAGTTTTACTTTCATGCCGCGTAGGTCTGCTGGAAAAGCTGGGCTCCCCGGGGACTAGGAAAAGGCCTTTAGCAAGCGAGAAATGGGATTTTTGGTTTGACAATTCGTGGAGCCAGTTTAGTCAGACTTCAGGCGCTGGTAAGACTACTCCACTAAAGTGAAATGCAGAGCGTGTTTCTTCCAGAAAGTGTGGTTAGCTGACCTTTTAGCTGATAGGTTTGGTTACTAAAGGGCCATCCCTTATTTTTATTTGGTTGGCTCTATTTTGAGGAACAAGTTGCTGGTGCCAGAGAAAATTTTGTGGTTTTTCCAGGAAGAGGATGGGGGCTAGGCCATGGGAACAGAGGCCCTAAGTATAATGGCATTGGTTTTGTCTCTTCACTACATTTTTAAATTTTAGTTTATGAGCACTCTATATGTTGGGTTTGACACATAAATACATGTAGACAAGACAATACACAAAAACAGACAGCATGCAGTCCAGGCAGTACGTAAAACAATAAGATTAAAGGTATACCTTGTAAATTGGTCTCTGAGCAAAAAAGAGTGTAAAAAAATATATAGTTAGGTAAGATACCTCTCTTCAGAAGTTTGAATTTTAGCATGCAAAATCAAAGTTATAAGTTCAAAAATGTAAGAGTGAAGTGTCCTAGGGTATAAAAATAATGATGGTCATTGTTTCACTAAAGCAACTGGAGAGAATGGAGGAAAAAAATGGAGGGGGGGTGCTTAGAGAAATGTAAACCAACCTCCTTCTCCTTTTTTCCCCCCTTGGGTTAAGGTCCAAAAAACAGCCTGGTCACCTGAGCAGGCTGTGAAATTAAGCTTGGGGGTTTGTGGGGTAGGGACTGCTGTAGGGCAAGTAGCTGTCTGGAATGTAAAGCACTGGCTGCACAGTTCTGCTTAAGAAAAAAGGGGCTAAATTTTGTCAGGATTTCTTAAAATATAGTTTGTATAGAGAGGGAAAGCTAGAGGCATGGGGGAATGTAGATATATTAAACCATTATATTTTTATGTTTAGGAGATGTATTGGAGGATCTAGTGGAGTCATGTGTAGCAGTGGCTTTTTTAGGCCTTTGGATGGATGAGACTAGGCACTGATGTTTAATTTTAAGATGAGCTAAAATTAACTGTTGGGGAGACTGAGGACCTTTCCTAACTACATTTTTGTGCATGTGGGGTGCAGATCCAATGTTAAAGTGAAAATGTAAGAAGGGATTTCCATCAGGGCTGCTCACATTGAAAGTTGTCTATTTGGTGATTGTCTCAGTAAGTTGGGAAGAATTTTATTTGGGTGTGATAATTTTTAATCCTTGGATCTTGAGGTGGATTTAATTTAATTAAATTAATTGATTAATTTTTAATTAAATTAATTAATTAATTTTTAATTAAATTAATTGGATTTTAATTTAATTTAATTTTTAATCCTTAGATCTTGTTGGACCTGTAAGGAAGGGTGTAAGGGCAAGAAGGCTAAGATGCAACAAACTTTACAGATCATCTAGGCTTTTTATTCACAAGCAAATCACACACTGGAAAGTGGGGATAGGATGATGAGGTGATGGAACCCAGTTTTCTGGTGGAAAGTGAGCCCACCAACAAAGAAAGGGACTGGGATTTTTATAGGCTATTTTAGCAGTTGATCTAGTGAGGAATGTGTTGCTTCTTTGGGGCACTCAGGAATTAGGAGATTGTTTTATCAATTCAATGGGATTCTCAATTTCCTATTTCAATATGTTGAATCACTCCTTGCTCCCTGGTTTAGCATCAGAAAGACATTGTTATTGGGGGAGGTGGGAGCTGTTAGCATAATTAGCATCAGGAATGCATTTTTGTGGAAGGCAAAAATCACCAAATGCATAGCCATTTTTCTTTTCCACGCCTATTATTCCAGTCTCTGAGAGGAAGAAATGAATTGGGCAAGGAAGTCTCTGGCTTCTACTATCTGAGACAGGGCAAATTAAGAAAAAGACTTTTTTTTTCAGATCTATGGAATTCAGCTATGAGGCAAATGAATGTGGGAATTTGTGATGTGGAACAGCGGGATAAGGGATGTTCAGAGGTGATTTCAGGTGATTGCAGAGCTGATCACCTTATTAAAAGACTACAAGACTAAAATTAGAGAGAGAATAACAAAAATTGTAGCAGAATGTAAAGGTTAATTTTTGAGGGGGTAATTTCTGCATGTGACATGACTAAGAGTTTTGTTAATTGAAATTTTTCCTTTTAGTGAAGGACTAAAGCCTAATCGGATTTGGGGTATCTATTCCATGAGTTCTTTGGCTTAGTTTCCTTGCATGATAGCAAGCATAATTAATCTTGGAATCACACTTTCCTGATGATTTAGTCATCTGCATTCTGCTTGGCAAATTACATGACATAAAAACAAGGATATGATTAGCAATAGAGTTAATGCCAATAATCCAGCTATGTGAGTAGAAAATTACTTAAAAGGCTTGAAAGAAGAGATTCCTTCTGCTAAACTACCCCAGATTTCTTCATTATTCAGAGTAGGTATTTGGGCATTAACCATGGCCAAGACCGGAGATTGTCATTTTAATATATTCAAAGAAGCATTATGAAAAGGATCAAGTGCCGTGAGCTGGTTGCACACATGTTGCCATTGAACTTCAGTGCCATTCTATGGAACTCTAGTATCACAAAAATCGGTTATTTTATAGGGCCATTGGAGTCTCTGTGTCCATTGTAAATCTTGTACTTGTTCTCCAAGCCATACAATAGAATCTTTTAGCTGCTGGATTTCACTCAGAATCTCCTGGTCAATATGTACTTGAATTTGCCAAGTTTCAGTATAGTTCTTATGAAACTACCTAATGTAATGTGTAGTTTGGACTTCTTGTTGTAAGTCCACTGCTGCTGTGGAAGTGGAGGCAATGAGTCCTGCCAATCCGAAATTGCCAGCTATTAACAGTCCAATAAAATGGTTGCTTTGGTGTTTTAAGTGTCTTAACAACATTTGCATAAATGCTATTGAGAGTGTCCCCTACCATGGTTTTACAGTTTTACAGGGATCTTGGTAGCTACTGGCCTTTTAAGGATCATAACAGTTTGTTTTGGGTCCTGTCATATGGTCCAATTAACATGGTGTTGCAACATTCAGCTTTTACATGTAACATGATACATATCTTATGAGTCATTATATTAATTTAAATGTTTCCAGGCAGTAACACATAGGAGTTCAGGACACATGCTGTAAGGTAGACATTTTTATAAAGGATGCAGTGATGTACAGAACATATTTTGTATTGCCATAATGCGACTCACCGTTCCAGATTTGAAATGGTCCTTGGGCCAGACCTATCTTCCATATGGAGTCCTGGATGGGCCTAAAGCCCATTTGTAGGGTGGGGGGTGATAATCCCCCCCTTTTTTTGGTACTGGAGATTGAACTCAGGGGCACTCGACCACTGAGCCATATCTCCAGCCCTATATTGTGTTTTATGTAGAGACAGGATCTCACTGAATTGCTTAGGACCTCGCCATTAGTGATGCTGGTTTTGAACTCACAATTCTCCTGTGTCAGCCTCCCTAAGTGCTCGGATTACAACCTTGTGCCACCACGCCTGGCTTTTTTTTTTTTTTTTTAAATGTAATACCTTTATTTATTTTATGTGGTGTTGAGGATTGAACACTGTGCCTCACACGTTTGAGGCAAGCATTCCAACACTGACCCACAACTGCAATCCCAGTAATTCCCCTTTATACCTGTGCAGGATGGTATCAGAGTCGATGCCTTCTCTGTGAACGTGCATTATATTATTACCATAAAGAAGTGTCCATCTCAAATCTCTAGATTGAGCATCTGTTAGTCCCTCAGGAGGCCCCCAATCTATGACCTGTTTTTCTGCAACAGGAAAATCTTCATGGATGTGATGTAACACATCTTGTCCATTTTAACAATTTATGTGGAGGGACCCTGTGACTGTAGTGAAAGCATGGGGGCCTTTTAATGGATAATGAGCATTAATTTCTTCTCTAGCAGGAGAACCTCTGCCAGTGAGAAAAGTAAACTTGGCATTCAGTCTTGGTCCTTCTGAGATCTGATGAACCCAGTTTTGGGGTTTGGTGTAATAACAATAAGGATTATTAAAGGAGACACAAAGTGGAGACCCAGAAGACAATGCTGAGTAATTAAACAAAAACTATTGGGTGGGCCCCGTGGTTAACAAGGGACCAGGCATAAAGTTGGTGGACCTAAGATATACTGAGGGGGAATTGCCAAACCATGTTACTAGGGTGCAATAGCAGCTTGTGGAATATGGGCCCAATAAGTTTTTGTGCCACTAGTCAAGCTCACACTTGTGCATATTACAAGAACCAACATGAAAACCTGTTAACAGGAAAAAGGAATTGGTCTAGGTTTTCAAATTTTTTCCAGGTTTGAGTCTCTAACATTGCTGTCCAGAGGGATGAGGCTCTCCATGTATTTATCAGCTCTTGTCATTGCTGCTGTTTCAAGTTCAGGGCCACTGTTTATGGAGCCAAAAATAAGATATAGAAGACAGAAGGAGAAAAAAGAGATTTGGGTGGGGGTTAAATCAATGAAAGTCCCCTGAAGCCGTAAATCACAAATAAGGTCCAGTGCTTGAGAAGAAGAGAGAAAAAGGGGCAGGGTATATGATAAGCTCAATTCCTCCCTGAATGATGTTAAGAAGAGATGAAAGGAGGTCTGGGAGAGGGACATCAGGAAATTTGGGTGTGAAAATACAGATTCCTCAGGAATTTCTGGGAGGCCACTAAGTCTAAGTCTGGTGGGGCCTGTGCAAATGGAATGATAAGAGGTGTTAGTTGTGGCAAGTTTTAAGTTGCTGAAGTGAAGCCCAGAAGGGTGGCCTTCTAATTTAGCTGCAGTGGCTGTGGTTAGAATGACCTTGAATGGGCCATTCCATTTCCCTTGCAAAGGGGCCACAAGTTGAGGAGGGGAAAAGTAGATTAAATCTCCTATTGAAATGGATGGAGAGGCTTCTGCCTATCGAGGCTGGGAAAGATGTGTGTGGGCATATTTCCAGAGAGCATCCCTAAGTTGAACAAGAAGGGTCTTTAGGATGTCAGGAGGGATGCTAAGTAATTGAGGTTGTATGGTTGGGGGCGGGGAGAAGAGGTCGCCCATACATAATTTCAAAGGGGCTGATCAGGAGAGGATTTTTTGGCAGAGCTCAGATTCAGAGAAGTGCTAAGGGGAGGAGTTTAGTCCAATCTAATTGAGTGTCTGCTGATAATTTGGCTAGAATTTCTTCTAATGTCCTGTTCATCCTCTCAACTTTTCCTGAAGATTGGGGATGATAGGGTATGTGAAATTTCCATTTTGTACTTAACAATTTGGCTAGTTCCTGGGTAATGGAGGAAGTAAACTCAGGACCATTATCTGATTGGGGGGAGGCAGGTAAGCCAAATGTGGAATTATTTCCTGGGAAAGAAGTGTAGCCACTGTGAACACCCTTATGTTACTAGTTGGAAAGGCTTCAAACTATCCAGTGAAGATGTCACTAAAACCAGGAGATATTTAATCTTTCTCACAGAGGGCTTATGAATGAAGTTCAGCTGCCATTCCATGGCAGAAAGGACTTCTCTAGCTTGGTGTGTGGGAAATGGGGGTGGTCTCACTTTAGAGTTGATGTTAAACTTGAGACAGGCTATGCAAGTGCGGGGAAATTTGTTGGAGGTATTGTAAATCTGAAGGGAATATATTTAATGAATTTTTTAAGAATATCTGAAGAATACATGTGTCTGGGTGGAATAAATTATAAGATAGGATAAAAGGGCCTTAGTTTTGTCAGGGGAAAACTGGAGTTTGGGGAGAGCAGAATGTAAAACCATTTGGAGGTGGTGGCCAGAAAATACGATTTTCTTAGCAAGCCTGTCAGCCTCCTGGTTCCCCAAAGACACATAATTCTTTTGAGTCTGATGTCCTCTACAATGTAGCACAGCAGCCTTGTGGGGTAGAAGTGCAGTCTCAAGCAAATATTTTATGTATTTAGCATTGAGGATGGGAGTCCCTGCTTGAGTTAGAAAGCCTTTTTCTCTCCAGATTAAAATTTTAAAATAAATAATATTGTATGTATGTTTGTAGTATGTAAACATATTAACTGATTTGTCTCTGGCTAATGACATAGCTTGAGTGAGAGCCAGTAATTCTGCCTGCTGTGATGTTGTACCCAGGGATAAGGGAGCTAATTGTAATATTTGTGTAAAAATGAAAGGAGAGGCTTTGATAGACTTTTCCTGGATTATAGCATAACCAGGAATGTAAGGACACTGTATCTGAGAGCTCCCATCTATGAACCAATCAGGGGAGTCAGGTAATAGCTGATCTGTTATATGACAGAATGGGCTCATCAAAAACTCCATAATACCAGAAAAAGAGTGAAATATCATAGGGGCAGGGGGATTTTGGGGGGAAGAGGATTTTTTGGGGGGAGCAGAGTAGCTGAGTTTAGTGAGGATTCTTCTTGGAAGGTAGTTAAGGGATCTAAGAACTGTGCATGTACTAATTGGTCTGTGATTGGGGGCAGGGATAAAAATGAGCGGCGACTAAGGGGATCTGAGAGGGAAGTTGTGGTAAGAACAGTAAAAGGTTGATATAATGTGAACTTTCTTGGCTCAGGGATCAGAAAAGCTGCAGTTGTCCAAAATCTTAAGGCATTGGGGCCAACCTTGATAAACTAAGTCTAATTGTTTGGAAAGGAATGCAGTGGGATGGAGAGTGTCTTCTGCCTTCTGATAAAGAATTCTTAATGCCTGTTCATATTCTGAATGAAGGGTCAGAAAAAAAATTGTATTAGGGTTGGGTGAATAAAGACTTGAAGATTTTAGGAGGGAGTTTTGAAGCTCAGAAATAATACAGAAAAAGGAGCAAGAAAATGGAAGAAAACCTGAAGGATCTCCCTTGGAAGCCTTGTAGGGGGTCTTGGATATAAGAGAAAATTTTGGTATTTAGATATGAAAATAGTGAAAAAGGCCAAAGAGGGATAATATGTTCCATTTGGTAGATGGGAGGAGAATGTCCCTCAAGGCTTGGAGTTTTTCTGGAGGAATGTTCTGGGAGGTAGGGGTTAATAAGAGGCCTAAATATTTCAAGGGTGGGCATTGGATTGAGAAACCCGGTACTCCCAGGAGGCCAGGGAGTTGAGCAGGATGCCAGTATTGTTGCATCCAACCTGCATCTCTCCCCAAAAAGTGCAGCACAGTCAACTCTGCAGAAACAGCAATGTTTATTGAGGAAATATGCACACAGGCTAATCGATTGGTGTCTGCACTACATTCTTTCAGAGAGTGACCCCAAAGTGTGGGTTTCAGAGGTTATTATAGAGTGGGCTAACTACATGACTCAGAAAAACATGATTTGGTCAATATTCAATCTATAGTTATTTACAGTTCAACCATGAAGGTGCCTTCTATGTCCCTTTTCAGTTCTCAGAAATTTAGGTAAATGGCCAGGGGTACTGGCAGCCTGTGGATTTTGCCTCCCATCCTTGAAAAGCAAGCATAGAAAAGCATTAATCACAGAAGCAAAAAGAGCAGGTTAGCTGATATGTGCAGGCCTGTGCAAACTCAAAATTCATTTTGAGTTTGAATTTTACAGTATGACATGTGAAATGCTCTAATGAAGGACTACAGAGCAGAAGGTCATCTACATATTGAATTAGGTGACTAGGTGATAAATCTAAAGTGGCCAAATCACATTGGAGGGCCTGGCCAAAATAGTAGGGGCTCTCTCTGAAGCCTTGGGGAAGACCAACGAGCTGTTGTGAGTAGTGAGTGTGTGGGTCTTTCCAAGTAAAGGTGAAAATTGAACATGTGACTGGGTGGAGAGGGGTAGTAAAAAAGGCATATTTTAAGTCTAGTACCGAGAAATGCATAACAGAGGATGGGATATGAGATCAAAGAATCTAAGGGTTGGGTACCATTGGGAAAGTGGGGATAATTATCTCCTTGATTTTTCTGAGATCCTGGACAAACCAAAACTGGCCATTGGATTTCTTTACTCCAAGGGTGGGGGAATTGTGAGGTGAATGTGCTGGTATGAGGAGTTTGGCCTGTAGTAAATGGGAGATAATGGTCTTCAAATCTCTAAGAGTTGGGGGGGTCAGGGGATATTGGGGAACAGTCACATAATAAGTGGGGTTCCTTAACCAGATATAAATGGGAAGATGGTGTCTTGCTATTTGGGTTGAAAACCCCAGCAAGCAAATGGCCATCAGGAGGCTTGGGGGGCACAGGAACCTGGTCTGGACTATAGTAAATTGAAAAGATGGTGGTGGACTTTAAAGGAGGAATAGTAGTGGAAGCTTTTAATTTGTGGAGGAGATCACCCTAATAGTGGGACTGGACAGCTCAGCATCACTAAAAAAGCATGAGACAGTGTAAGGAATCCAAATGTGCCTAAAGGGGGGGTGTCTTTATTGGATAATTTAGGTTAAAACTCCCATAATTGGGGTATCTAATTTAAAAGTATATCCATGCCATTAGTGAATGAGCTTCCTCAATGTCAACCAGAAATGAGATCACATGGTCGTCCACCATCCCTATGACCCTGGGCTCCTTGGGTGGATCACCTGAGGTGGCTGTGGCAGTGGAGTCTGGGACCCCTCATTCCTACAGCTCCTCATTCCTACAGGGAGCTGGATACTGGGTAGGCGTGCCGGTGGGAGAGGTGTCCTTCCCTGGGGACATTCCTCTCTCCAGTGTCCCCATTGTTCACATTTGGGACAGGGAAGATTGGGGGGTCCTCAGATTAGGGCAGACTTTTGCCCAGTGCCCATCATGACCACATTTGTAGCAGGGCTTCGGAGCTCGGTCCATGGGCCTGGTGGAACGGTGAGCCATGGGAGTATTAAGAGGCTGGGTTAAGGCAGGAGCCATAGGGGTTTTGTTTGCACTCCATATTGCAGAGGCCAGGAGATGATATTTAACTCTGAGATGTCTCTCTCTTTCCTTTTTGACTTCAACCTCCCAGTTGTTAAAAATTTTAAAAGCTGTATCTAAAAGGAACTGTTGGGGAGATTCAGGACCTTTTTCTGCCTAAGTTTCTTGCAAATGTCAGGTGCAGATCCATTTATAAAGTGATGTATATTTAGGGATTACCTCAGTAAAACAGGTTAAAAATAGGGCAGGATTTTCATCTGGTCTGTGCGTAACTTTGACTTTCTTCCAGTTCACTTGGTTGTGGGAATTTTTTTCATTCCCTCGAGGAGGCAGGTAATCATACTGTAATCTGATCATGACTGGATGTTGTGGTTGATATGATGTGCTTCTGCAGCCAGATGGATTTCTGGATTTTGACCGTGTAGGAGATCAGCATAATCTCCAGCAGCCTGCCAAATGCGAGCACGTTCGTCACTCATGAGTGTGGAATTTAAAATATAATATATGTCTGCCCAAGTAAGACGATATGCCTGGGTTAGGCGGGTGAAATCCTTCCTATATTTGGCAGGGTTTTCAGGAAATGAGTCTGATGCCAGCGCCTGCACCAGCACAAAGGGAAACCGAGTCAGGCGAGGGAGCCTCACATGACAAATCACTCACACACACACACACACACAGAACAAGGCAAGAGACTCCTTTATTGGGCTCAGGTCCCTCTTTATATATGCTAAGAGGCCCTTTTTCCTCCAAGCACTGCAGGGTGCATAGGGTGTGACTATTCTAATAGCATCTGGGGACTATTCTATTAGCATTCCGTCCTATTCACAGGAATGAGGAACTTGTTACAAGACGGAACTATGACCAAAGCCACATGATTGACAAACCTGATGTTTGTTGCACATTATGTACTGTGGATGCGCCCAGGCCAGCTCTCTCCCATAATTCCCCCTCTCTTTCCTAGAGCCTGTCTGGAACACAGCTTACCCGTCATGGGAGAGCATACTTTCTGATGATATGGTATGCTTACTGTCTTAGGTTGCTTGTGACCACGCCCCATCTTACCCATCATTGGCTTTCCTAGGATTGCGCCAAGCCCAGCCAGATTTAGGCATAGAGCTCGTTTTTAAAGAGCTATCATGGCCTGATTGATTATGAATTGATCTTACAATTTTTGCAAGATCACCATCACAAAAGTACTATGGCAACCAACAGGAGTACAGTCAAGGCTATTGACCCAGCCCATTGACGTAACATTGTTCCAAACTTTTGCAAAGCACTGCACCAGAATCCATTAAATCAACCCAAGTCTTCTCAATTTGGGCTAACAATTGAAAAGTCCTTGAAAATTATTTTTGATGGCCTGTTGTGATGGAAGTGGATCAGCAGTATGGCGTGCTAAAGTCTCCATCCATGCCTCCACCATCCACGCCTCCACCATCACAGCCATTGCAGCAGACTGAGCTAGCATGATTCCCACTGCAGTAGCAGCAACAGCACTCACACGGCCAGCAACAGGGCAGGCTCCATGGTGTAGCAGCGCGCTGTGCGGGGAGCATGTGAGCTCGTGCTGCCTGTCACCGCCACCTTCACCACGACTGCTGCAGCTGTAATCCCAAAATCCTGTGGAGTTCTGTAAAGTTGCACTAGGAAGACAGACTTAGACACATTAACAGAATAACATTTCCAAGCAAAACATGTGGTGAGGAATCAGTAATTACCTTTTACCCCTGGGTGAAGTGATGATCATTAACATGTTTAACACATCTTAATTGTACCCATATAGGGGACTCAGTATTCTTGGGAAATATGCAAACTGAGCCTCTAGTGTGTGTCAAAATGGAAGCCGGGCCATGCCAAGCTCCAGTTTGTAAATCTTTCCAGTGGGCAAGGCCCAGATCAGGGTGGCAAGGATTCCAATGCTGCAGGGCTGCTGAGTGTCCATTGGAATCAACATTCAAAAAATTTAAAATATAGAGGACATGAGCAAGTCTACCATGCTGGGAAGGTAATTCTCCCTCCTTTGTTTGGAAAGATAAATTTTAATAGTTAGATGAGTACCTTTAATGATTTCTTGACCTTGGGGATCCTTATGTGTAATGCCTTAAGAACTTTGGGCACTCCCATGAAAGCAAAGGCTTGTAAACAGTGAGCCTTCACATCCTCAAATACACAATTATATCACCAAAGCTGCTAATAATTGACTTTTTACAGGTGTAGCTATTAAAATATCATCCATATCATATTTGCCTCTTATGGGTTGTAGTGCTGCAGATAGGAATGGTGGACAGAACTGGCAAGCCTAATTGCATTGGCCCCATGATTTCCATAACCTTATTAATAGCTCTCAGGTCCTGTAGCAATCTCCATTTTCCCAATTTCTTTTTGATCAGTTTTCCATGTGATCTTAGAGGCTGTATTAACAGTAGCCCTTACCAAAAATTTCTAAGACCTGTTCAATCCCCAGGAAGTCTGGTTATTTGGTCTTCAATAGTTAATGGTTTAGTGATTCCTTGTTGATTTTTCCTCAATCCTAACCCAGGGATATATCTTTGCATTTGTAGCATCTGAGAGATAGGTTGTGTTGTCAGAATAGCTCCCATCACATTTAAAATGTCTCTTCCCCATAGATTAACTGGCAATTCTGGCAGGACATATGGCTGAAAAAATCCTTCATATCCTTTATGATCTCTCCAGGGAAGGACCTTGGTGCTCTGTCAAGGAGCAGAATTATAGCCCAAGCTCTGTAATATGGTATTCACTTGATGTGTTGGTCAAGATGTTGGCCAGCAATGTTGTGATATGACAGATACATCTGCCCCAGTATCTAAAAGCCCTTCAAATTCTTTATCTCGTATCCATAACTCCAATTTAGGCCTTTGAGACAAAGTTGCTGTCCAATATATTTGGGATTCCCCAGGTGATCCTATGCCATTTTTTCTTAGAACAGATGCCTGGTTACCCTGACTAACGGGGATTATCACTAATTGTGCAATTCTTTCTCCTGCAGGAATAGTCAAAATCCCTGCAGTGGCTGCTGTCCATAATTTAATTTCCACCTCATGGGATGAATCAATGATTCCCAGAGTGATGTGAACTCCCTGTAAAGTGGCACTGGCTTGGGGTATTATTAACCCAATTGTATTTGGGGGTACAGGGCCATGTATTCCAGTAAGTAGGGTCCATACACCCTTTTGTGGAGTTAATACTGCTCTGGCAGTGGAGCAGAGGTCCAGTCCTGTGTCCCATTGTCCTATTCTGATGAGGTCCTCAACACAAACGGGTTGTTATGAGGCAGAAATTGTATGGGATTGGTCATTTCCCCATACACTTTCTGTGTTTGTGGGGTCTGAGGCTGGCCCCACTGTTCATTTCCCTGCAGTAAGTTGCCAAAACGATCTATTTTGGAATGACACTCCTTTGTCCAGTGATAACCTCTCTGACACTTAGGGCAGATTCTGGGGGTTTTTGGAGTGGTGGTATTAGAAGCTTGTACAGGACAATGCCTTTTAATATGCCCTGTTTGGCCACATCCAAAACACACCTTAGGATGAGCTCCTGTCCTATCATTTTTAGGTCCATGGATAGCGGAAGCTATAACTTGCCCAAGTATGTGAGTATTGTCAATACCTCTGTATAGTCTGATGATATAATCATTAAGACTTTTGTCTCTATGAGCATGGGGGGCTTGCTGAGAGTGTTTATTTGCATTCTCATATGCAAGCTGCTTAATTACTGGCATGGCATCAGTAACATTTCCAAATAACCTCCCGGCCAATTGTATTAATCTATCTGCAAAGTCACCAAAAAGTTCAGAGGGCCCATGCATAACCTTTGATAGACTTCCCCCAGCTGCTAAATTAGGCAGGGCCCTCCATGCTTTAATAGCAGCCGTAGCTATTTGAGCATATATCCCTGGATCATACACTATTCGAGCTTGCATACTGTTATATTGCCCTAGTCCAGCAAGCATGTCTAGGTTTTGTTGTGGGAAACCAGCCTGAGCATTTCTGGCAGCTGTTATTTTACATTGTTCATGATATTTTCCTTTCCACATGAGATAGCCAAGGTAAGAGGGCATGGGGCCCATATTGCACCAACACATCTTTCAATGATTTTATATCCTTAAAATCTAATGGTTGGTGCTGCCTGATTATTTGCTGCTCTTGAGTTTGAGTCTCAATTACTGGGAAGCATACATCTCCTCTTTTCTCAGGCCAGCCAACAGGGGGCTCTGTAGGTGTTATCAGTCACCCTACTGGCTCTGCAAACAATTCCTCCTGTAATTGCTCTTTGATGTCATATTTTTTAAGTTTTTCAGACAAATCCTCAACCTCTTGTTCTAGCATTTCTTCGTCTTTTTCCTTGAGAGATTGAGCAGATACAGTCTCCTGCACTATCTTGAATGTTTTCGCCAGTTCACTCATTTGTTCTGATATCGTATTCAGCAATCTGGATACTACGTTGCGTACCCATTGGAACGCTCTATCAAAATTTAATGTGAACGCTTCACCACAATTTATCTGTTTCTCTGACACTTCCTTAATTCGTTGTGCACCCATTGGAATGCTATACCAGAATTTAATGTGAACACTTTACCACAATTTAATGTGAACGCTTCACCACAATTTAATGCTTCACCACAATTCACCCCACCTAAACTTACCAGCTGGCTTTCCTGGGGCATCTGTCAGCTATTTCCCTTCTTCCTATCTCGGTGGAACCTCCAGATGCCAGCGCCTGCATTGGCACAGAGTAAAACCAGGATAGGCTAGGGAACTGTGGATGAAAAATTACACACACACACACACACACACACACACACACACACACACACACAGAACAAGGCAAGAGACTCCTTTATTGAGCTCAGGTCCCTCTGTATATATGCTAAGAGGCCCTTTGTCCTCCAAGCACTACACAGTGCATAGGTTGTGACTATTCTATTAGCAGCCAATGACTATTCTATTAGCATCCTGTGGCTCTTCACAGGAATGCGGAACTTGTTACAAGATGGAACTATGGCCAAAGCCACATGATTGACAAACCTGATATTTGTTGCACATTATGTAATGTGGATGCACACAGGCCAGCTATCTCCCACATAAGTTTTCTTCTATCTGGGACATATCCACCATGGAAAATGGAATATTAACTCGGACAGTTCCTTCAGCCCCTGCCACTTCCGAAGGGGAAACATGCTTTGCTGGAAGTGCATGGAGGGGGTGGAGTGGTGGAGGGGACAGGTCAAATTTGTGGAGGGGAATCTGGCTGGGGTGCATTAGGGCTTTGGAGAGGAGGGTCTGGTAGGGAAATAATGGTATGTGGGGGGAGGGAAGCCACCGCTTCTGGGGAGCCAAATGGCGGAGATCTCTGGGAGAGATTGAGAGATAGAGAGAGAGAAAGAGAGAGAGAGAGAGATTCGGGTCCTGATTATAAAAAGGGATCTTACCTCTCCAAGGAGGTGAGAAGACTGGTGGTGGATGCAGAAGCAAAATGGCGGGAAGAAAAAATATAGGAAAGGGAATAAGTGGGTTTTCCTTAATGTCAACAAAGGGCTTGGTGTAAGTCCCTTTATTGTCCAAGTTGCATGAAGGCATAAGGATGTTATGTGAGGTTGATCTTTGGTACCCGAGGGGGCTGTAAGCATCACACCTCAGACTCAAACATTTTGGGCAGCACTGAGGAGTAGCCCCAGCCAGATGCTTTCAGTCACTGTTAAGACTTCCACCTGACACGCCCATCAATTTTCTTCCACACAGCAGTTGACTCAGTACCTGGAAGGGCTGTTGGGGTGAGGCTTTGGGACTAAGGCCTTCATGCAGCACTAGGGAGTAGCCCTAGCCAGCTGCCTTCAGTTGCCTCAGACCTGTTGCCCTGTCTCTCGCATTGAATCTCCTATGTAAAGTGGACAGCAAAAGGAACAAGGGAATCACAGTCAGTTTGTAGCTCCAAAAAGCGATGGCTGTGGGATCTGCCATATTTCAGAGAGCTTGAAGGGTTCTAGGCACTCAACAGTCACTCCCTAAGTCCCTTCAGCAGTTTAACTGATTGTGAGGAAAGGTGAAAAGGGGTCCAGGGAACAGGGAAGCATTACCTTTAACTCAGTTCCTGGCCAATGCACCAAAACTGTAAGGGCAAGAAGGCAAGATGCAACAAACATAACAGATCAGCTCGGTGTTTTATTCAGGATCAAAGTCCCACACAGGAATGCAGGGACAGGGTGATGTGGCAACAAGACCCGGTTTACTGGTGGAAAGTTAGCCCACCAGCAAAGAAAGGGATTGGGTTTTTTATATATTTTTTAATTGTAGATGGACACAATATCTTTATTTTATTTATTTATTGTTATGTGGTGCTGAGGATCAAACCCAGTGCCACATGCATGCAAGACAAGTACTCTACCACTGAGCCACTACCCCAGCTCATGGACTGAGTCTTTCATACGCTATTTTGGCAGGTGGTCTAGTGAGGCATGTGTGGGTTCTCCAGGGCACTCAGGAATTTGGGACTTGTTTATCAAGTCAATGAGATGCTCAATTTCGTATTTCAATATAATGAATGACTCCTTTTTCCCTGGATTAGCATCAGAAACACATTGTTGTTGGGGAATGTGGGAGCTGTTCGCATAATTAACATCAGGAAGACATTTTGGGGGAAGTCGAAAGTCACCAAATGCATGGCCATATTTCATTTCCACACCTATTAGAGGGGATTTTATCTGCTCTTTTGGGGCTGTAAGTGAAGAAAGGGATTACAAAGTTGTAGTTTATGACTGCAAGCCAGTGTAGAGATGGTGCAAGGGGGGAGAATGTTTTTTGCCTTTTTTTGGAGAATGTTTTATGTTTGTCCATGTTCTGAGTGAAAGGTCAGGCCCCCTCAATTCAATCACTTTGTACTGAGGAACCCAGGATCAGATGGAGGTGCCTGGGGGAGGGGTGTTGTACTCTGGGGATGTTCCACCTTCCAGTGTCCCCGTTGTCCACAACTGGGACAAGTCTGGGGGTGGGGGCTTGAATTAGGACAGGCTTTTACCCAGTGTTCGCTTTGACCACATCTGTAGCAGGGTTTTAAGAGTCTCTCAGCAGGTAGAGTGGAACTATAAGCCATGGGAGTATTATGAGATTGGGTCAGGGAATTAGCCATAAGGGCTTTGTTTGGGCTCTGAATTGCAGAGGCCAGGAGCTGATATTAAACTTTGAGATGGAAGGAGGTGTTTGAGTGTGGAAGGAAGAAAACTGTCAGAGAGGAAACTTCCAGATACTAATTTTTCTGTGTCAAATATTGTTTTAAAGTCTGTAGAATTTCTTTATCAAAAGTTCCATAATGAGGGCATGTGTGTGGGCTTCCTAATTAGTATTTTGGGAAGATTGTAGTGCTGATCTTAATAAGGCATTTTAGTTTGAGTCCAGTGTGTGAATAGTGGGCTTTAAAATTGGCAGAAAAACAGCCCAGTGGGGTATCCTTGGGAATGGATTGAATAATTAGCATCTTTGGAGAAGCTTGAAGATGGTAGTAATGTAGGAGTGTGGTAAGGAGCTAGGTCTAAAGAAAGGTGGGAACAGAGCACAAAGCATCCTATACAGTCTTTATGCAACCAAACATACCAGTCCCAGCCTGGACTTTCCCCATGAGGGATTAAGTAAATTCCATTAACCCCAGGGGTAAAAGGCAGGGCCTGGGTACCCAAAAGGCATGTTCTCTGTTCAGCATTCAGGGGGGTGGGGGGTCAATTTAGAAAGGAGTCTTACCTCTCTGAAGGGATGAAAAGGCCAGTGGTGGATGCAGAATTAAAATTGGCAAGCCAGTCCTATGACTTGCAAAGTTTGCTGAATGCTTCAGGGAGGGGAAGGCAGGGAAGGGAAACAGTGGACTTTCCCTAATGCCAACAAATGGCTTGGTATAATAAGACCCTTTACTCTCCACATGGCATGAAGCCATAAAGAGGTAATGTGCAGTTGATTGTTGGTACCTTGGGGAGGAAGGCTGACGAGCATCACAGTCAAAGTTTTTGGGCAGCGCTGGGGAGTGGCCCCAGCCAGATGACTTCAGTCACTGTTGAGTCTTCTGTCATGCTCAGACTCAAGAGACCACCAGGGACCACCAGGGATCCAATCCCGATGCAATTACAAAAGGGGTCTTTTATTCAAGCTCGAGCAGTGTCTGTACACACCTTCACTGATGCAGCGAGTAGGGAGGTGCGACCCCGATTCTAGGGGAGCAGGGATTCTTATGGATTACAATCACAAGCACGGGTTTACATGCCTTGGAGTTACATGATTGGTTAAAGGAAAGTGCATGAAGTGTGACATTGGTCTTGTTGCTACAGGATTGGATAAGTGTGAGCATGGTCAGTATAAGGTCAGTTGGCCTTTAGGCTGATAGGTTTGGCTATGGTGGGCCCAATGCTTAATTTCCTAATTGGTTGGCCCAGATTGCAAAATGACTCACTGGTGCCAGAGCAGTGTGCCATTAAGTGTGTCACAATTTCTTAGGATCTGGGCTGAGGCTGCTGGGTTTTGGACAAAGGCTCAGAGTCACAAAGTGCACAGGTCTTGTCCTATCACTTCCACCTGATATGTATACTAAATTTCCTCCAGGAGCTACCTGGCACAGGGTGGCCCAATGCCCACTGACTTATGGGAGTCAGCAGGGATGCAGCCCCTGGGGAGTGAGTTCCCCACACGTCCTCTGGCCAGTCCTCTCAACTCTGCACAGTGGAGGACAAAAGGAATTGTGCCAGGCTTCAGTGTTGGCCCAGAGTCACAAAGGTACACACTCCAGGGTGCACAAACTTAACACCAGGAGGCAGGCCCAAGAGAAACAGGATTACTGCTGAATCCACTCTGCCTTAGCAGGTGAGAGAATCTGAGAGGCCATGGCTGAAGGCTGCAGCTGTGCAAGATCAGAAGGTGAGGGGCAGTGGAGAGGTAACACAGGTACCTCCAGCTCATCACAGGGCAGGTGAGCCAGGGCACGTGGAGTTTCAGTTAGTTTCTACAGGCAGCCAAACTGGGAAATGAACAGAGAGTCATGTGAGACAGAAAAGGGGCCAGGTCCAGCTGGAATGCAGTGTCCACATGTCAGATGCCCCCTCAGCCAGAGGGCACCCATGCAGTGCCCATGATCTTTTCCCTCAGGTTCAGCATTCCACAATCATCCTGACACAAGAGCTGTAAAAAGATGTGAGACAGCCAAGTACCACATACCTTTTCCTCTTTCACCCTAGTCTCAGGGTCTGAACCCATGGCTGCTGTACCATTGAGTGACATCTGCTCTCTTTATTTTGAGGCAGGGTCTTAATGAGGCTGGCCTCAAATTTGTGATTCTCCTGCCTGAGCATCCCAAGTAGCTTTGACTACAAGTGTGTACAACTGTGCCCAGCAAAGATTTCCCTTCTTGAACTGAGCTATGTCTACACAAATGTTGAACACCACATCAGACTCCACCTACCTCCTACACCAGGCTGGCCACAGGCAGATGAAGAAAAGATAAGTTGGCGAGCCAAGACTGTGGTGTTACTCCAGGTGAAGACCCACCACACACACTGATAGTGTGATTGCAGAGAGCAGGAAAGACTCTTCTGTCCACAGCCTCAGCCTAAGCTGCTTATAGTGTCTTCAACTTCCACCTGTCCGCAAAGCACAGAGCACAGGTTGCTGGCTGTTCCAGGGCACCTCCATACACCTGCCCACAGAACACAGAGCACAGAGCAGATGATGTCTGCTCCATTACACCTTCATGCACTTGCCCCCTCAGCATAGACTGATGGCCACTCCAAGGCACCACCTATCTCCATGAGAGGTAGTCCTCATGACTGCGAACAGAGCTGTCTCATACCCATTGCGGAGGCGCCCTGCGAGAGCTGACTAGCTTCATCAAACACCTCTAGGCTGTTCTCCTCAGCAATCCACAGGAATATGCTCTCTACCTGATTCTCTTAACCATGGATTTTCTGGCTGAGTGAATAAAGTCCTCCATCACCTGGTGAGTAGCACATTCTGGCCAGTAAGGGCCAGGGCTATAGCAGCCCTCCACAGCCCCACAAGGCCCCTTCTCATTTTTCACTCTCCACTCATATGTGATTTCTTTTCTTAGTTTTTTTCTGTTGTAGACAGAGACATTATCTTTATTTTATTTCTTCATTTATTAGTGATGGTATGGCTTGAACCCAGTGTCTAAGGCATGCAAAGCAAGTGCTCTACCACTGAGACACAGCCCCAGACCCCACATGTGCATTCTCATGCCAATATTCTCAGGATATGCTCTCTGTTCCCTCTTGTTCCTCTACTTTGCCTAAGGGCTCTGAGATCACTACATACACCTTGGTGTTCGTCTATGGTCTTGTCCTCCCTATACTCTCTCCTTATGTCCTGGCAGGGACCACTTCACAGGACTCAGCAGCATAAAGCCTCAGCACCCTCCAGCCCTCACCACAGCAGCTACGTATTAATGTGTGAATATCCAAAATCTTTACCTGCCCCTCGAAGGTCTCCATTAGCACTGATAATTTATGATGGATATTAGCAGTGAGGGTCTTGTCCAGCCCTTTGGATCCCTTGGACAAACTCTTTGTAACCTAGGGCAGGAGTGGTATATGGAAGGGTACATGGAGTAGCCATCAGCCTGTTTCAGGCGGAGCCAGAACAAGCCTTCCTTCCTCTTGTCGACAGCATACTCAGCATAGATTCGGGCATGTGCCATATTTTTCTGTTGAAGACCTGATTTAAGAGGAATAGTTCACAGGAGAAATTAACAGAATATACTCTGGCTAGGAGGACCCCGGTGATATACTCTCCAGTGCGTGTTTCGCTTTCATGGTGTGGGAAGCCCTTCAGTCCCAGGAACACTCATCAACAGTGTAAGCATAGGGTGTGGCTCAGTAGAGGAGCCCTTGCCTAGTATGCAAAGGCCCTGGGTCCTATCCCTGGCAGATATATACCCACACGCCATCTTTGCGTTCTGTAAACTGTGATGCCTAAGCCCCAAGCCCACTCAGGAGTGTTGGTTTTGCCCAAGGGTGGATGATGGCAGTGGGTACACCAGTGTGGCTGGCCTTCTGCAACTCCCCCGAGCC
>PVHX01018401.1:23389-37229 GCA_004024805.1 Geosciurus inauris | reverse complement strand
GCACCACATACAAAGCAATAAAATAAAGACATTGTGTTCATCAACAACTAAAAAAATAATAATAATAATTATAATAATATTCTTAAAACTAAAAAATAAATTCAAACCCCAGAATACCCCTCTGGTATTCTTTTTTTTTTTTGGTGGGGGAGAGGCATTCACTTAATGCAGTAGCTACAAATGTCACAGCAGCAAGAATAAGAAACACATACAGTGACTTAGTATATGGTGTTCTTAAATTCTGCAGAGTTGTAGCTTGTTGTGGTTCTTGTTCATTCTTTGTTCTAGGTGCTCAGTGGGTCCTTTAAAATCTGGGTGGTCAGTCATCTAGTTCCAGGGCAACTATTTCTGTATTTGAGACATCTCTTTGCCTATAAGATATATGCTTCCTACTTCTTTTTTTTTTCTTCTTCTTCTTCTTTTTTCTTTTGGCGCTACTGGGGATTGAACCTTGCACACGCTAGGCCAGCAAGTGCTCTACCACTGAGCTACAACCCCAGCCCTTCAAGCTTTATTTTTGTTTTGAGACAGAGTCTTGCTGAGTTGCCCAGGCTGGCCTCGAACTTGTGATCCATTTGCCCTGGTCTGCTGAGGGGCTGGGATTGCAGGTGAGTGCCACAGTGCCCGGCTAATTTTAGAACATTTCCATCACCTTAAAAGAAATCCCATACTCTTTAGGAATCCTACAGTGAGTGTTGCTTGTGTCTGGGTGCTTCTGCTGCGCATAATGTTTTCAAGGATCATCCATGTCGTAGCGTAAATTAGTGTTTCGTTCTTTTCTGTAGCTGAATGATATTCCATTTTATGGAAAATTCTACATTCTATTCCTGATTTCCAAGAATCCTTTCATGTTCTCTAAATTTTGTTTCCTTTTTTAGGATGCTACACATGTGTCATGGACATGTTATCTTACCTTTCTAAGGATATCATTCATCATTTGTTCTGAAATCATTCTGCATTGCTTGTTTCCTTTGAACTCCCCTTTCTCTTTTGATCTCTAGCCTTTTGTCAAGTATCTGGTGATCTTGGACTGTCTGTCCATCAAATTGCCAGTCAGCAGTTCTGTGTGTGCACAGGGCTTGTTGACTGGTGAGCTCACCAGGAGATGGTGGTGAGCACCTGGTTTTTCCTCTTGAGCTGCCCAGTTTGCCCCGCCGCCCCAGGGAGCACCATTCACACTGTAGTCTACAGAATGATGGCTCCCTAGAGTTCTATGGTGGCCCTGCAGAGAAGAAGCAGTGTGTCTCCCAGTCTCGGGTGGGATGGAGATAGTGGCCAGTCTTACCTGACTTCTGAGAGTCTTACTGACTTCACTAAGGCTTTGGGTCTTGTGATGCCTCATGTTCCCTAGATTAGCACATCTCTGATTCACCTTCTTCATACGGCTAATTTTCTGTCACCTGCTGGATGGTAGAGGAGCAATAGCCCCTGGCTGTGCTTGTTGAGGGGGAGGGGTGGGATCCAGCTCCTTATATGGATTTTGAGTGATTCCCCTTATTTTCAGGCTCATCTCCATTTTCTGGATTGAGAGACGCCTGGTGCTTCCAATTCCTGAGTCTTTTGAGGATCTGTGGTGGGTTCAACGCTTGTCTTCTTGGCATCTCCAAGCATAGACACTTAGCAGAATGAAAAAAGATGAAATTAGATTAGATGTCCTTTGTGCAAATACTTCTTCCCAAATTGGGTTGACACCTTTTGCATCTTCCCAGCTATCCACGCTTTCATTTTATTCTTGAATGGCTATTTTAGTGGGTTTGGAGAGGTAGAAATATAGGCCTGTGTTCCATCTACTGAGTCAATGTAGGAGGATAGTTCCAGGGGCGAAGGCAAGCCTGGGTAAGTCCTACCTAGGGATGCTCAAGCTGGGAGCCCAGTCTATCTGAGATCTACACTTAGAGGAGGAGGAGGTGAATAAATACAAAGAAAACTGTTAATTTACTTCACAGTTTTATCTAGAGATGTCTAAAATGAAACAAACAAACATCTAAAATAGCTACCAAGTTTTCTCTTGAGTGACCAATAAAGCAGCTGCATACAATTACAACAATAAGCAACATCCAGTCCACTCAGAACTCAGATTCCCAGCCCTTTGTCTTTCCAGGCCATTATCTTTCCATTAAGCCCAGTTGCTTCTCACAGAGGCTGCGCCTGTGGCTGATGCTGATGAAAGCTGACACGTATATGCACTTAGTACAGCCAAGCACTTTCCATACTTTAACATTTTAATCCTTACAACCATCATTTCCTGCGGTTACTATTATTGTCCCCAGGAGGATACTCTCACACAGCGGTTAGGTAACTTGTATGCGTTTACACAGCCAGAATCATTCAGATAGAAGGAGTGGTTAATAGCTCAAACAGAATAAATGACTCAAAGCCAGGATTTGAACCAAGGAAGTCCCTCTGTACAGTCTTGGCTCTTATAAATGCATGCTCCACGTAACAGTACTTCAATTTCTGTATCACCCCACCACTTTAAGGCATTTTCACACCATCACATTGGATCCTTGTGGTTCCGTCATGACTTGAGGAAGTCAAGTCCATTTGACCCATCCCAGGTCTGTGGTTTACCTATTTTATTTAGTGATAACACTGATATACTGATTTTCAGGCTTATAGTACTTTGTAGCACTAAGCCTAACTCACTGGTTTACTTTGACAACTACGAACATTCATTTCCATGGGATTCCAAGAAGAGAGAATATAAAGGCAACATAAATACTTGAGAGCAAATTGTAAATTGTTGGCTTAAAACGCAAACTATTTTTCCAAAGAAATAACCTGAGTCATGATGAGTAGGTGCATACGCTAGCCCTCAACTGCCAGAATGTTATTCACTGTTACCACAGTAACAGCAGCATTCCAAGGCTGGCTGGGGACAAGAGCCCAGGCAAGGAGCACAGAGGTGGATGGTGGTAGGACCTCCCATGGAGGGATGAGGTGTGGAGGGGTCTCTGTGAGGGGCTGTTGGAAAGTAGGCTCTGGCTAGCCACAGTTTGTGCTTATGGCTCTGTACAATCCAGGCCACTTACCTTCAAGGAAATAAAATTTGCCATTGAATTAGAGAGATTTCTTGGAGTAAGACATTGCACACCTACTGGGCAGGGGCCCCTAGTTCCTATGGTTAACAAGAGCAAAATGAGTCAAATGACAGGTCTGAGGCCAGCTGAGAGCTATTTGTCCAAATAAGGCTGATTCCCCCCAAAGAATCCTGCTCCCTCTGCCTAGGGCTCTAGTTTAGCTGTTAACCTCCAGACCTCCTATGGTTCCAGGCTGCTTTTGTCCCAGGATGACATTGCAAGTATCTTATATGCTGAACTAATGCAATCAGTCATCTTTAATGAAGTCTTCTGAGTTTTATATGCTTCCAAAATTGGGATCTTTTTGGAATGAAGCACTTGCCAACTTGATCGAGACTAAGAGCTGGGCATATCCTCTTTTAGTTGATTAATTACAGTAATTATAAGCATATAAATCGTTCATTCAGCTATTCATTTATCTCTGTACATTCTAATTATATGAGGGGATCAAATGTGAGTTTGTTTGGGTTTTTGGTTTTGACTCCATGGATTTCCTGCATCTTCTGCAATCATAGAAGAATAAAAATTCTATGCAGAAGGCTGGGTTTTCTTGTGCTCAGAAATTGTTTTGTTAGTTTTTTCCAGAGAGAAACTAAACAAATCTTATAACCCAACCTGCCCCCTGGCCACAAAGCACACCCTGACCCCTTTATTGTGAGAGAATCTGATAAAAAGAGCTGCCATTTTAAATTCTAGACGCTTCTTGATAAGTTGTCTAGAAACTGGGCAGGGGCCTCAGGCTCAGCACAGACTTGGGGACCCTGCAGTTGCAGCACCAGGAAACTATAACACCTCCCACCATCTTTGAAAAGGCAAAATCCACTGGGGGAGTTTTCTTAATTTGAATTTAAAATAAACTGTAGGAAAACAGTTGCTATATGCATTCTCTGCTTCTTGCTCCTGGGGGCCAAAGTAAGGGCTGTGGGGCTGCCCCAGGGCAGAAGGTGAGGCTACTCAGGGATGAGTCATTATTGTGGCCCATGGCATCTATCACCACCTCAGTCCCAGCTGTGTGACTGCCCAGAGGGAGACACATTCCTGGCATCAGATGCCTTGCTCAGGAATCTTGTAGGGTCTGGGAGGAGGAGGGCTGCAGGGTTATTAGGTCAGAGGGGCCTGCTGCCCAGAATATGAACTGAGCCTGAACCCCTAACCACTCAGAGGACGGCCATGGGGGTGTCTCAGGCCAAAGGCAGTGCTTCCTGCAGCCCTTCCCTCCTTCCTGTGTTCCTTAGAGCAGTCTGGAGTGCATATTGGTTCTTGTTGCTGCTGTAACTGATTACCATGAATGTAGCGGTTTAAAACAACACAGTTTTGTTACCTTGCCATTCTGGAGGTCATGGGTCTAAACAGGGTGTTATGGGGCTAAAATCAGATGTCTGCAGAGCGTGTTCCTTCTGGAGGTTCCAGGGAAGAATGTGTTGCTTTCCCCAGTTTCTGAGCCTGCATTCCTTGGCTCATGGCCCCGTTCATTGTCAGAGCCGGCCACCTCACCAACCTCTGCCTCTCCTCCCTCCTCCCACTCTCCTGTTCCCCTTTTTCCTAAGGACTCTCAAGCTTATATTTAGGTACCTGGATTATCAGGAAAAGCTCATCCAAAACCCTTAACTTCATCCTCTTGCCATGTAAGGTAACACAATCACAGTTCCAGGATTAGGACGTAGACATCCATGGGGGCCATTATTTTTCCCCAAACTTCTCCACTTTATTTATTTTTATTTTTTTATTTTTATTTTTGGTACTGGGGATTGAACTCAGGGGCACTCGACCACTGAGCCACATCTCCAGCCCTATTTTGTGTTTTATGTAGAGACAGGGTCTCACTGAGTTTCTTAGTGCCTCGCCCTTGCTGAAGCTGGCTTTGAACTCGCGATCCTTCTGTCTCAGCCTCCTAAAGTGCTGGGATTACAGGCATGTGCCACTACGCCAGGCTCCACTTTATTAAGGTTGCCCAGGATAGTATTTGTGTGTCCAAATATCTAGTCCACATCTTCCCTCCTCCTGATATTTTTTAAATTAGGATTTTGTGTTGGAAAATCTTCTTTCTCTACTCCCCTAAATTCCCTATCATCATCACTGTTTGTGATTGAGTTACCTAACATTGATTCTTAGAGGACTTTGCAACTCAGGAAATAACTAAAAATATAAAAGGACTTAACAAACCCCAGAATGAAGCTACCCTTGAGGAATTATTTAACTTTGATAGTCTAAAAGGCACAGAAAATTGTATGTGGAATGGAAATATTACAGTGTATAGAGTTTATGAACAGATGAAATCCATTCTTTTTAATAAATAAGTGAACTAAAGCCATTTACTTATTTTTGGTAATTGGGAATTTTCTCCTACTGATTTAAAGAAAGGACCAACAAACAAAAGAAAACTCACCCAAAGTTCTGTCGTCTTGCACTTTTGATACAGAACTAACCAAATACAAAAACCAAAGACAATACAGATTGTGGCATTAAGGGACATTTTGCGTGAAAACACAGTAGAATTTTGTTTTTTGCAAGATCTTAGCCAATTAAGCACAATCATGATCCTCCTTTCTTCCTTCTTATAATTCAGGAATTAATTTAAGGATTTCTTGCAGCTGTTCTGTCTGCAGCACCTCCCTCTTGTGAAAACAAATCCCGTTTCTCACCCTCAGCGTTAGGTATAAGTGCAGCTTCATCTACTTCAGGATTCTGGTTTTAAGAAATGCATTTGTTTCTCAGATTGCTGTAACAAATTATAGTAATCCCCCTTTATCCTCAGGGGATATGTTCCAAGACCCCCTGTGGATCCTGAAACTGTGGATGGTACTGAATACTATATATGAGCCCTGAAATACTGTACAGTTAATCTCATGACTGAAACAGCTACCAAGTATGTAACAGGCAGGTAGCATTTACAGCCTGGAAGTCTTGGACAAAAGAATGATTCACTTCCTAGGCAGTATGGAATGGAATGATTTGAGCTTTCATCATGTTATTGAAAATGAGGTGCAATCTCAAACTTATGAATTGATTTCTGGAATTTTCCACTTAAAAATATTCCACCATGGTTGACCATGCAGTTGACATAACTGAAACTGTAGAAAGTAAAATCACAGATAAGGGAGGGACTACTGGGTCACAAACAGGGTGGCTTCAGACAACAGAAATTGGGCATAGTGCCACATACCTGTCATCCCAACAACCTGAGAGGCTGAGTCAGGAGGACTGCAAGTTCAAAGCTTGCCTCGGAAAATTAGCGATACCCTAAGTAACTTGGCAAGACCTTGTCTCAAAATAAGAAATAAAAAGGGCTGAGGATGTGGCTCAGTAGTAAAGTGCCTCTGGGTTTAATCCCTAGCACCAAAAAATGAAAGAGAGAGAGAGAGAAAGAAAGGAAGGAAGGAAGGAAGGAAGGAAGGAAGGAAGGAAGGAAGGAAGGAAGGAAGGAAGGAAGGGAGGGAGGGAGGGAGGAAAATAAATGACAACAGGAATTAATTTCTTTCCAAGTACCAGAGGCCAGAAGTCTGAAATCAAGGTGTAGACAGAGCTGGTTCCTTCTGGAGGCTCTGAGGGAAAATCATTCCATCCTTTCTCTAATTCTTGATGTGATGTCCCTGGACCTGTAGATGATCACATGGCCTTCTCTTCTATCTCTGTGTGTCAAACATCTGTCTCTTCTCTCTTATAAGGACACCCGTCATTGGATTGAGGGCCATTCTAGAGCCAGGATGATCTCAGCTCCAGATCCTTGGCATAATTATATCTGCAAAACCTCTGTTTCCAAATAAAGTCACATTCATGGGTGCTGCAGCATTGGGACTCAGACAGCTTTTAGGGGGCCACTATTTAGCCTACTATGGGTAGTAGACAGGATGGAACGTTTCCCTGTCCTTCATGGTTTATAATCTTTTCTTTTTCTTTATTTTTAGTTGTCAATGGACCTTTATTTTATTTATTTATATGCGGTGCTGAGGATCAAACCCAGGGCCTCAGACGTGCTGAGCAAGCACTCTGCCACTGAGCCCCAGCCCCAGCCCATGGTTTATAATCTTTGCACCCTTTCATTGGTGTTCTTCAGTCTTCATTTATGTAGACCATAAAATTTGAATAATTTTGTTCTATATTCTGACAGAAGTCATTCTGTGTGGCCCTTTTCTGAGCCTTGGAAGTATTTCACTTACCATTTGTCTTCCCTGGATTATAAGGATGTCATTTCTTGAGAAAGATG
The DNA here is from genome assembly GCA_004024805.1 of Geosciurus inauris. Classification (NCBI taxonomy): domain Eukaryota; kingdom Metazoa; phylum Chordata; class Mammalia; order Rodentia; family Sciuridae; genus Geosciurus; species Geosciurus inauris. The sequence continues at coordinate 29,945 of PVHX01018401.1, read as the reverse complement.
CTAGGTATGAAAGCACATAAGTGGCTTACAGCTCTGTTATAAATTAGAAAGACATTTAGTAAATTCATGCTTTAAAAAGATTCCCATAAATAAGGTGGACCAAGTAATACTGGTGCTGTAGAAAGCCTGGATTAAATTTCTTCAGGGCATTAAAATTGTAAACCAGAGCAGAGCACCCTATCTGCTAAGGTCTTAGTTAAGGATTATTCAACTTGAGTGCTTTCCAGTTTAAGAAAATAAACCCAGATTCTTCCCTGATGTTTAATAGTGAGGCATTAAAAGTATTACTCAGATATAAATAGGTTGGAATCCAGACTCTGTCACTGTGTAACCTGAGATGTTTATTAATCTCACCAAGTTTTATTTTCTTTATCTGTAAATTGGAGCTGATAGTAGAATTAGTCACAGGATCACTAAACTAGTTAAATGAGATCATGCAGACAAAATACTTAGAAGAGTGTGTGGCACACAGTAAAAGTTATTATTTGCTGTTATTAATATCACCTCTATTATTATCATAGCCAGAGTGAGCATTCAGAGTAACCACAGAGTCCACCTTCTTTTGTCCACACATTCTGTCAGAGGTTGGATGGTGGCTACTTGGCATCACGTTTGGACTCCAGCGCCATTATAACACCATTGTTTTAGTGAAATCTCTGCTCATTTTTTGCTTATATCATTAGCTCTCCCACTTTTCACCCTCTTCATCGCTGTCTTGTACTGATAGATAACTGGCCACTCCCAGCAGTCACTGGAGACTGACACCTGGGTTCCTCCTGAAGTTCTGCCCTCATTCTGGACAGCTTCTCTGTTGATAGGGATGCCCAATCCAATGTGCCAACAAGTCTTAGTATTCTCAAGCTCAGGATGTCAAGTCTATTATCCTTCAGCCACTTGTTCCTATGGCCAATGCCCTGGCTTTATCCTCACCAGGAACTATCCCTGCCTAAAACCAATCTAAGCCTAAATGGCCAGCACTCTGGCCATCCATTCTCCTTTTCTCCACATGGCTGTCAACCTCATGGACACTCAGTCCCGTCTACTAAACCCTGCCCTCCGATCCTGGCCCCCTGTCAGATTCTCCAGTTGTCCACCATTCACACTCAGTACAACTGCAGTCCAAGTTAGAAGTCTGATGGTTTCCTCTTCTCCTCATATCAGTAGTCTAAAGGAGAGTCACACAGCCAAGCAGGTTCGTGCGCACCTTGGCAGGCACACGGTAGCCCTTGTTGATGGGTATTCTCAGACACCCACTGGACCGTCACCTTATATCATCATTCCTCTCACTTGACTTTGACCTGCTTCTTTTCTGATTCTTTCTTCCACTTCCAACTTGTCCTGGGTTTCCCGAAGCCCTTAGTTCAGCACTTTTTGGCTTCAGGAGAGGTAACAAGGATTAGCATTTGAGAGAACCAGATATGAATCCAGGCTGTAGAAATTATTTATTTATTGCTTGTTTGTTTGTTTGAGATGGGGTCTAACTATGTTGTCCAGGCTGGTCTTGAACTTCTGGGTCAAGCGATCCTCCTGCCTTATCCTCCTAAGTAGCTGGGACTACATGTGCACCGTCATGCCTGGCTAGGCTGCAGAAGTCAGCTGTGGCCCTGACTTGGATGATCTTAAACTTGTCTCTTAGCCTCTCCAAGTTAGTGCCTTATGAATAAAATGCTCTGGTGAGGCCAGGCACTGTCTGATTGGGCAGTTAATGATAGCTAAATTAGACTTTTAAATACAGACTTTGATTTGTACCTGGCACATAGTAATCATTCAATAAAGGTGGTTATTTTTATTACTCCACTGAGAAAATTGAAGCCATTATCAAGAATTGTTTCCCTTAATTCCTCACTCCTCCTGACTACACAATGTTCTGAAATCCACCTTCTCTTGTTTGTTGGTTCAAAGTCAACTCTTATGTTCTGACCCTCTATCCTTTCAGCCCCTGCTAATATTCATACATGTACATCACAGTTTGTTTTTCTATTCATGTTGATAAGCATTCGTGGGCTTCCTCCTCTTGGTCATTGTGAACAATGTTCTATGTATGAATATGCATACATAATTATTTATATATGTGTCTTCAATTATTTTGGACATATACCTGGGAGTAGAAGTACCGGGACATCGATAAGTCTGTTTTTAACTTACTGAAGAACCACCAGCATGTTTTTTGTCTGCAGTGGCCAAGCCATTCTACATTCCTACCAGCAACATTCAACGGCTCTTCTGTTAACCACCTCGCCGCCGCTGGTAGGCTGGGAATGAAACCCTCATTTTCATTTCTGATTTCAGTGACTTGCAGCTTTTAGGTTTTCAGGCAGTCTAGTTAAGTTCTGTCTGTTTTGTTGATTTTTTTTAAGGGAATAAATTTGGGGTTCCTTGGTTCTGTTGTTTTCCTATTGTCTATTTCAATGATTTCTGCTCTAATCTTTTTATATCCTTCCTTCTGCTGGCTTTGTGTTTGGGTTGCTCTCCTGCCCCTACCCTCCATCTATGGGTCCAGAATCGGAGGGCAGGGCTTAGTGCAAATCAGGTTATTGATTTGAGATTTTCCTTTTTAAATGTAGGCATCTATCGCTATAAGGATTTGTATGTTGGGATTTTTTTTCAGCTCATTTAAAAGAATTTTTATTTCCCTTGTGATTTCTTCTTTGGCCCCTTTGTTGTTTAAAAGGGTTTTGTTTAATTTCCACATATTTGTGACTTTTCTAGTCACCCTACTGTTATTACTTTAACAATCTTGTGTTGTGGTTCAAGAAGCTACTTTGTATTATTTACTGTTATAAAGCATATTGTTATTTACTGTTATTATTATTTACTGTTATAACAAGCATATTATTTACTGTTATAACAAGCATATTGTTATAAAACAGCATGCTGTTTTGTGGCCTAATGTGTATAGCTTGTCCTTGTACACTTTTAAAGAATGTGTATTCTGCTAGATTTAGTGGAATGTTCTACACATATCTGTTGGGTCTAATTGACTTGGAGTGTCCTTCAAGTCCCCTATTTCCATACGGATTGTCTGTCTAGATGGCCTTCCCCTCATTCAAAGTCAGATATAGAAGTCTTCAGCTATTATTGTAGAATTGCCTATTTCTCCCTTTAATTCTGTCAATGTTTAGGTGGTTGTTAGGTGGGTATATGTTTCAGTTTTTATATTTTCTTGATGAATCAACTCTTTTATCAACATATAAAGACCTCCTTTGCCTCATAACAATTTTTGACACAAAGTCTCTTTTGCTTCAATCAGTATAGCTGCCCCAGTTCTTTGGTTACCACTGCAGCCTTTCATTTTCAACCTACTTGTGTCTTTAGATCTAAAGTGGGTCTTTTAAAAATTAATAGACTTCATTTTTAAGAGCAGTTTTAGGTTTACAGAAAAATTGAGTGGAAAGTCAAATTCCTATACCCTCACCATCTCTCTTACCCTGCAGCATGTTTCCTGCTGTTATTGTCACCTTGAGGTTTACTCTGGGTGACATACTGTGGGTCTGAGGCATTAATAGTGACATCCACCATTACAGTATCACGTGGAATAGCTTCACTACCAGTGTCTGTTTTTTAATTAGTGAGTGTTTTAGTCAGCTTTTTTGCTGCTGTGGCTAAAAGATCTAACCAGAACAATTGTAGAGGAGGAAAAGTTTATTTGGGGGCTCACAGTTTCAGAGGTCTCAGTCCATATACAGCCAGCACCATTCCTGAGGGTCGAGGTGAGGCTGAACATCATGGTGGAGGTGTATGGTGAAGGAGAGAAGCTCACATGATGATCACAGAGCAGAGAGAGAGAACACTCCACTCAGCAGATACAAAATATACACCCCAATGACCCCCCCCTTCCAACTACACCTTACCTGCCTTTAGCTACACTTATTTAATCCTATCAGGGGATTAATTCATTGATTGGGTTAAGGCTCTCATAACCCAATCATATCTCCCCTAAAACTTCTTGCATTTTCTCACATGAGCTTTTGGAAGACACCTCACATCCAAACCATAGCAGTGAGTTTAATCCATTTATACTTAAAGTTACACTATTTAATACATTCTATTTGTATTAATATATGGAATGCATATTGGGTATGAAATGTACGAGGTATTATATTACGGAGATTTGCCCTCTGCCATTGTGCTACTTGTTTCCTATACATCATAGCTTTTTAAAAATATTTGTAGTTGTAGATGGACACACTACCTTTACTTTATTTACTTATTTTTATGTGGTGCTGAGGATCGAACCCAGGGCCTCACACGCGCCACACGCGCCAGAGAGGTGCTCCACCCCTGAGTCCCAGCCCCAGCCCCTGCATCATAGTTTTTTGTTGTTCCTCTTTTCATCCAATGCTGCCTTCTTTTGTGTTTGATTTTTTTCCTCCCAGTTTATCATTTTGATTTTCTCCTCATTTCCTTTCCTGTGGTTTTAAGGTTATTTTCTTAGTGATTATCTTCCTGTGGGAAAGGCATAGCTAAAGAGAAGTTAGAGGCAATAACTGGAAATGATAGTGAGAATCATCACACTACTGGTTAATCAGATTTTCTTAAAAATCATGGTATTTAAAGCATTTTAAAGAGTAACATTTGAACTTTACGGAATTCTAAATTGAGAGGGATTATCAGAAGTCATCTATCTCAAACTCAAGTAAAATAATTTAAAAGAAAAAAAAACACAAATAGTTATTTTTTTATATCAGAGATTAGGCCCTGGGGTGCTTAACCACTGAACTACATCCCCAGGCCTTTTTATTTTTTAATTTAGAGACAAGGTTTCAATAAGTTGCTTGGGGCCTCACTAAGTTGCTGAGGCTAGCTTTAAACTTGGAATCCTCCTGCCTCAGACTCCCAAGTTGCTGGGATTATAGGTGTGTGCTACTACACCTGGCTCACAAATGGTTCTTTTAATAAAAGTTGCCTTTTAAAAATAGTTTCAGGGATTCAATCCTCAGCCACCAGCCCAGTCCCCAAGAAAAGAAAAGAGAAATTGAACAAAAATAGTTTCATATGCAGTATACTAAACCATCCCCAGACAATGAAGGCTTCCAATATCTGGATCTGCTGAACCAAAACTGCTTAACCTGAATACTAAAATACGTTCAAAGGAAAGGAGTTTGGTGCAGAGACGCAGGGGTGTTGCCTAGTAACCCTACAGGCAAAGGCTGCTGCAGGCGTCTCCTTCCGTCTGACATCTAGGTGGCCAGGGCAAGGGACTTCACTTCTGAAGGTACCAATACCTCTGTCACCAAGAGGATGTCCAGTTTTCCTGCCTTTTTCATGCATACTACTTAACAGATTGGTTAACAGTGATTTTAAATTGTTAGAGGTTGGGGAAATCATCTTGATTTTGTTAACTTAGGTCCATTTACCCAGAGCAGATGTTCTTGTTAATTACTACTAAACAGCTAACAAATTGGAAGAATTTTACATTATAAGGAAATAAAACTTGTTTACTGTTTTTCTTTTTTTTTAGTTGTAGACAGATACGACACTTTTATTTATTTTTATGTGGTGCTGAGGATGGAACGCAGTGCCTCACACATGCTAGGCGAGTGCTCCACCACCGAGCCACAACCCCAGCCCCTGTTTATTTTTTTCCTAAAACAGAGAGTAGCAAAGGAAAGGGAGACATGAGACAAATAAACCATTTTATTCCTTGGTATGGAGAAAGAGGAAGGAAGAGTGATGTCTAACCCTCCAGAGATGACTAGAAGGAGCAAAGAAACAGAAAAAGGTGGAAAGAGATACTGACTTTATGGCTGCTGGGAATGAAATATTAAAATGCAAATAACATCCCTTGTAAGATACTAGTGCCAAAACCAGGATCTGTCCATAGAGCAAAGAAATAATAATATAAGCAGAATGAATAACAAACAAAGCCTGACACACTGGCCAGAGGTCATCTGGGGAGAGTTAGCAGAGGAAAGCAGGCTCTGTGAGAGTGGGAACCGTAGGTCGGAACTAAAATATTCCACAGAGCAGATGGGAACACAAAGATCTAAAGAACAACATGAAGTATTGAGAAGGCTGGAAAGTCGATCTAAGCACTGATTTTTTTTTTTGGTACTGGGGATTGAACTCAGGAGCACTCGACCACTGGGCCACATTTCCAGCCCTATTTTGTATTTTATTTAGAGACAGGGTCTCACTGAGTTGCTTGACACCTTGCTTTTGCTGAGGTGGCTTTGAACTTGTGATCCTCCTGTCTCAGCCTCCCAAGCCGCTGAGATTACAGGCATGTGCCACCCAGATAGGGCACAGATTCTTAATCAGGATTGATTTTGCCCCCAAGGGGACATTTGGCTAGGAAAGCAGGGAAAACATCTCTCTGTACACAGGGCAAAGATCTAATTCCAGGTGTCCGTAAGGCTGTGTGAAAGACCCTGGCCAAAGGGCTAAGCCCACCTGATAGACAACCCCACGGAGGCTTGGCTAAATCACCAAGGGCCACAGCACAGTTCTTTCCTTAAAAGGTATGCAGGAGCCTGCCTGAGATAGTTTTTTTTTTTTTTTAATATATTTTTTTTAGTTGTAGACACAATGTCTTTTTTTTTTTTTTTTTTTTTTT
>PVHX01018401.1:0-23289 GCA_004024805.1 Geosciurus inauris | reverse complement strand
TCTTTATTTTGTATGTGGTGCTGAGGATCGAACCCAGGGCCTCGCGCATGCGAGGCAAGCGCTCTACCGCTGAGCTACAATCCCAGCCCCCTGAGATAGTTTTTAAGGTCCCAATCGCACCTTCCTTGTGTCGGTAGCTTGGAGTAGATTGCAGTGGCAGGATTTATACCACAGAAATAGGAAAATGCTACAGATTAGGGCCCTACATCCTGAAGAGCACATCACCGGCACACGGCTTCTCAGTTACGAAAGGAATGAAAATAACTCTCTCTTCCCTCCATCCCTCTTGTCTCTCCCTCCTTCTTCTTTCTTCCTCTCTCTTTCATCCCTGCTTTTCCCTCTTCATCTTTCTCTCTTTTTAGCACTACCCTTAAACCCACAGGTGAAAATCACTAAATCCTTAATCCTTCTGTTTGTAGCTGGTGGTCTTCAACTTGAAGAGTATGTAAGTCTCACCCAGAGGGCTTGTTAGTCCATAGATTGCCATGTCCCATCTCAAGTTTCTGGTCCAGTGCGTCTGAGTGAAGGCACAAGAAACAAGTGCCGCAGGTGATGGCTGCGCTCCTGGTCTGGGGACCACAGTCCAAGAACCTCTGTTCCACGCCATCTCTGAGAATTGAGGTGTACATAGCAGCTTTCAGGAAACAACTCAATGGAACATAGGCAATGCTTCCATGTCTCTCCAACACTCAAATAAATGCAAAACGTCAACCATCACCTTATTTTGACTTTTTTTTTTTTTTTAAGAAAAGACAAAAATGAGTGCTGATGGACACTGTGGCTTCCAAGTGTCCCTGGGGGTCAGGTGTCATCAGATCTCACAGCTGGATAAGGGAACCCCTTGTTCATGTTCCAAAACAATTGCAAAGCAAGACCCTGTTCTTTCTTTTGTTCTCCAGAGAGAATCTGCCAACCTGAGGCAGGAGTGAACGATGTCGATTTCACAGACGGTGAGTGGGTTTATGTTGCCTACCGTTCCGCATTTCACTCGACAAATTCCTCCTTCCTCATCTACTCCTTCCTCTGCTTGGCCTGCAGTGGTGGAGCCGGAGCCACGCGCTCTCCTCACACACTGCGCCATCTGCAGCCAGGGAGAAACCACCCTCACCTTTTGCTTCGAGATGCTAACAAGAGAGCTCAGACTGAGCTGAACTAAAGTTCAGCCACCAGCTGGCACAGGCTCAGAGAGGGCTCAGGAAATGACACGACTGAAGCAGGTCATTTATAGAAGGTTTTTATCTGTAAGGATCCTGGCAGGAACAGATGGAACCTTCCAATGGGGGTGGTTTAAGACTGAACAATGGATGGGCTTCTCACCCTGTGGTAGGCAGAATTCTAAGATGACCTCCAAGGAATGCCACCCTTATACTCTATCCTGCTCTTAAATATGGCTGGAACTTGTGATTTGTTTTTGGCCAACAGGATTTGGCAGAGGCGAGGGAATGCCTGCAATCAAGTCCCATTATGGAAGATTATCTTCCATAACAGAGTGAGAGGTTCTCCTCCTGGTCTTGAAGTGAGCTGCCATGCTGTGAAAGGGTCACACAGGAGGGAACTATGGGCAAGTTCTAAAAGCTGAGAACAGCCCTCGGCTGACTGCAAGCAAGAAAGGAGGGACCTCAGTCCAGTCACCACAAGAAATAGAATTCTTGTAGAATTCTGCAAATAATATACCATGAGCCTCAAGCAGAACTCCAGGCTCCAGAAAGGAATGCAATCTGGTCAATGCCTAAGTTACTGCCTTGGGAGACCCTGAGCAGCAGGCCCAGCTAAGCCAGGCCCAGACTTCTGACTCATGGAAATTAAGATAACAAGTGTGTGTTGCTATAACTCACTAAATTTGTGATCGTTTGTTCAGTAATAGATAGCTATTAATTATCCCTGAAGCCCCAGTTACCAATGAGGCAAAGGGAAGGAGCAGTAACCTGAATCCACAAAGGGGTGGCCTGACCCAGAGCTGTGGCCCTTGGTTGGCACAGCCAAAGCGCAGCCTGAGAGGAGGGTACTGGGGAGCAGAGGCCCTGACAGCCCACTTACTTTATCTTCTGCACCCCCCAGTGCTCCCACTAATGAACCCAGCCGAAGCACTGGGGAGGGGCCTTGATAATACAGTCCCAAGTGCAGAGGAAAAGGCAGAAGGGAGACAACAGATTTGGGGAGGAAAATGGAATATACACCTACAGCAGGTATATTCTCGAGCTATAAGAGAGAAGAGTTTCTCTTCATACTGTTATATAAATGACATCAAAAAGGAAAATAAGTGATAGTTGAGGTTTTGGTTTTCATGGTGGAACTAAATGAAACTAAATTCAAATGACTTAAATCTCAACTTTCTCCCTCGATAAGCAGGCTTATCAAAGCATATCTTTACATAATTTCTCTTCTCCAGAGTCGCCTGTGTTATAATTATATAGTGGGTCCCACTGTTTTTCAAGGTCTAGAAAGAGACCATTCATATAATAAGCCTGGCCATAAATCAGATGGTTCTGTAGTTAATGGGTAAATGAGATGGTCTCTAGGGAACAGTTTCACTATTATTTTTTTCCTAGTTATTTCTTAAAAGATATAATTAATTCGTTGCTGTCATGAGAATGGATTTGTTTAAATACCCTGTATCCTATTTTATGGTCATACAGTTGAAGATCTATATTAGTTTATTAGAGCTGCCCTAACAACATACCACTAACTGGGTTAACCAACAGAAATTTATTGTCTCACAGTTCTGGAGGCTACAAGTGTAAGACCAAGGCGTTGACAAAATTAGGTTTGTTTTTTAAAGGAAACAGTCCTATTGGATAAGAACCCTCCTAATGACCTTATCTCAATGGAATTATCTGCAAAGACTCTATTACAAATAAGGTCCTAACGGAAGGGTCAAAACTCAAGCCACAAGAGGATTCAATACCAATATACAGTTTAAAGCAAAGCCTACTTAGAATAGCCAACTTGAATACCCTAGTAAATCTTCATTCATTGCAGGGAGGATGTTAAATGGTGTAGCCACTTTGGAAAACATTCTAGAAGTTCCTTAAAAAGGTAAATGTATGCCTACCATATGACCAGCCATTCCACTACCTAGGAAAAATGAAAACATACATCCACACAAAAACTCACACATACACAAGTTTGTAACAGCATTCTTCTTAATGACCCCAAACTAGAAACAGTTCAAATATCTGTGACCTGAGAATGGATAAACAATGAAGTCTATCCATACAATGGAATAATACTTAGCCATAAAAAGAACAAACTACTGATATATGCTATGACATGGATGAATCTCATTATCCACATGTGTATCCAAACACATCCTAAGTGGAAAGAACCAGTTACATTTGCATGCAGTGCCCAGGGAAGGCAAACCTGTGAGACAGAAGGTAGATTAGTGGTTGCTTATATCTGGGAATGGGAATGGATTAACTGTAAATAGGCAGGAAGGATTTTTATTGGGACAATGGAAATGTTTGAAAACTGGATTGCAGTGATAGTTATACAGTCAGCAAAATTATTAAAAGTCATTTACTTGTACATTCAATGTGGGCAAATTTTAACCAGGCATGGTGGCACACACCCATAATTCCAGCTATTCGGGAGTCTGAGGCAGGAGGACCACAAGTTCAAGACCAGCATGGGCAACTTAGCAAGACCCTGTCTCAAAATAAAGGATGGGGATGTAGCTCAGTGGTAGAGTACTTTTCTAGCATGTGTGACATTGTGGCTTCAATCCCCAGGACTGAAAAAAAAAATGAATTTTATGGTTTGTAAATTATATCTCAATTAATTTTTTGGTAACAGTTTCATTAGGTAAAAGTCAATCCATTTCACATATAGAGGATGTTGTACACAGTGTGTTAAATAGACTCAAGTTCATTCCTATAGACAAGTGTGGAAGCACATCCAAGATAAAGGGATATGTAAAAAGAACACCCAGAGGGTTTGGAGCAGTATGTATTTGCTGATGTGTGCATAGAAATTTTTCTGGAAGGAAACATAATAAACTGACAACAGTGGGTTTCCCTGAAGAGAGAGGAGGAGATGGGGACTTTCCCCTATGAAGCTTTTCGTATCTCATTTTTTGGTGGTATTGGGGATTGATCTCAGGAGCACTCAACCACTGAGCCCCATCCCCAGCCTATTTTTTTGTATTTTATTTAGAGACAGGGTCTCACTGAGTTGCTTAGTGCTTCACTTTTGCTGAGGCTGGCTTTGAACTTGAGATCCTCCTGATTCAGCCCCCCGAGCCGCTAGGATTACAGGAGTGCGCCACTGCGCCTGGCTTTTTGCAGCTTTTGAGTATGATGCCGCATGTATTTATTACTCCTTCAAAAACATATAATTACATGTTTTTTTTAAGTATCAGTAAACCACAAGCCAAAATATATGCTCAACATTGGATATTTTCCCCAAAAGTGAAAATAGTAGATATCCCCCCATGGATAAGACTGTCAGTTAATAAGTGATGCACCAGATCTGCTGTTTGCCTTGGAGGACCACAAATAGCTCATTGCCCTCCACCAATGAGCCAGTTTCCACAAGGGGTATATTTTATATTTTAAGGGGTATATTTTATATTTTAAGGTTCTATTTTAAGGCCATGTTTGAGATCAGAGATTTCATGTTTTTTAGTCTATCTTACCCTCTTATGGGAAAATTGGGAGATATTCTTCTATGCAAACTGTTCCAGGGAAAGGAAATACATAAACATTAAGTTATCAATAAATGTTATTTGGAAGTTGGTGGAGAGACCTTATTTATATATTTGTACTACCTTTGGTTAAAAAGGTAAATATATTATACTGTTTGCCTTTCCTTTTAACAATACTGGCCATGTGTCAAGTGCTTATGTTACTATTTAGTTTCTATCTCTTTTCTCTCTCACCTGTTCGGATGGTATCGTGCAAATTGAGGACAAGGTAATTTTTTTCTTAGTCCAATAAAATGGCATTATAAAAGAGATTCCTTTAGTCCAGTAGTTGGCTTCTAAAGAAAACAAAGGAAACTCAATAGTCTTTTTTTCTTAGAATACTTTAGAGACCCCAAATGTATTTAGTTATTAATTCTTTCCTGTCCTTTCCCTCAGGCTGTGTCATCCTGGTTGTGGAGGGTCTAGTAGGAATATGAGCTCTTGGCTGGTAGGCTCCTCTGCTGAAGTTCTATTCAGCACAATCCTCTACGGGCTGCTGCGAGAACCCACAAGCATCACACTGGGGAAACTGTCTTGCTACAGGCAGGTCCTCATCCCATTGGGTCATTCAGCCATGTAGAATGCACAATCAAAATGCATTCAGGACTTTGCACAGAGCTGCTGTAGTGTGCAAATGGAGATTCTGGGTTGGGCTTGAGAGTGGGGCTGTAGAAGGGGATTATGATTTCCTCAGAAATGTGTTTCTTGAATCCAGTTTTCAAAATGAGTTTGTCATTCAAATTAGTTGTAGCCAAAGGAAAGAAAGTAAAGCATTCATTAAGGACAAGATTTGCTGTTGTTCTCAAGCAAGTTTATTTCCAAAGCAGGCTGTGTAAAGATGGACCCAGCTTCACTGTGTTATATTTACTAGGGCATTATTAATGTGCCTGATAATAAACTATCATACAGTTCTTATACACAGCCTCCCAAAACCAAAATGCCAGAACTTCCAGTTAATGTGTAACTGTGCTTTTGACTTCATCTCATGGAAAAATGGAAAATAATGAAGGATAGTAAGTAAGGACCTCTAATCAAGGTGTGTCCTCTCAAATCCTTTTTAAGCAACTTTATCTGAATTCATGCTAAAATTAAATGTTCCTCTGATTAAATCAATGTATCTGAATACAGAAATGTGCATGTGTATGAATTTAATCTTGTACTTGTCTCATAAAATAAAACCTAGAGCTCACATTACATGCTGAAATGACCTGGCAAATTGCTTTACAGCAAAGCATGTATATTTGTATAATCACACATGAATGGTTTCTGGTCCTCACTCCAGCATCCAGCAGAGGAACAGGGAGGGGCAGTTTGACAGTGGGGTTGTGGCACATCTCTGTTCTTCTTATTCTCCATCTCACAAACTTTACTTTTTTTTTTTTTTGGTACTGGGGATTGAACACAGGGGTACTCAACCATTGAGCCACATCCTAGCCCTATTTTGTGTTTTATGTAGAGACAGGGTCTCACTGAGTTGCTTAGCAACCTGCTGTTGCTGAGGCTGGCTTTGAACTCACGATTCTCTAGTCTCAGCCTCCCAAAGTGCTGGGATTACAGGCGTGCACCACTGTACCCTGCTACAAACTTTACATTTTTTACTCTAAAATAACTTTTTCTTCAGGAGAGTTCAGAGTTGTACCACCAAGGAGGAAAATGAAAATTCAACTGAATTGTATTAATAACAGAAAATTATAATATTTAATATAATGATGTAAAATACCCATTTTTTTATATAATAGTAGGAAATAATTTAGGGCTTAGACTCTATCAGTTATCAAATAAAAAAAATTCTTTTAAATCCCAATATATTATTACTCAAGACTTCCAAAGCTTTCATTGTTAGGCATGGTGGCACATGCCTGCAATCCCAATAGCTTGGGAGGTGGGGCAGGAGGATTGTAAATTCAAGACCAGTCCCAGCAACTTAGCAAGGCTTAGTGAGACCCTATCTCACTATAAAAAATAAAAAGGGCTGGGGAGCCGGGCGCGGTGACTCAAGCCTGTAATCCCAGCACTTAGGGAGGCTGAGATAGGAGAATTGCGAGTTCAAAGCCAGCATCAGCAATGGCGAGGCGCTAAGCAACTCAGACCCTGTCTCTACATAAAACACAAAATAGGGCGTGGGATGTGGCTCAGTGCTCGAGTGCCCCTGAGTTCAATCCCCAGTACCAAAAAAAAAGGGGGGGGGGCTGGGGATGTGGTTCAGTGGTTCACTCAGTAATCGTCTTACATTCTTAAATGAAGAAAATATGGTCTGGAAGTTTCCATTAGTTTCTGGAATCACCCAGCTAGTAATTGGTAAGATCATGCTTGAGGGCACTTCTCTGCTCCTTAGCTGGCTCCTGTTCTGCCCCTGCCCTTGATGCCTCTCTGTTCCCTTTTCTCCTCAGAAAGGAATTCCCGCTCAGTAGTGAGTAGCTGATCGCCACTTAGTGCATGACCCTTGCTAGGGTATTTTGGTTTTAAAGCAGATTAAGTCAGTAACCTAAATGAATCCTCTCTAATGGTGGATTTTCAGGCACTAGATCAAATAGCGATTGAAAGATGAGAGGGTTATTATTTTTTGCGTATTTGCCCTCAGGTTGTGTTCTGTACCTGTATTTCATTGATTCCCTGTGATGTCTTTTTTTATTATTATTATTTTTTAGTTGTAGGCAGACACAATACCTTTATTTTTACTTTTATGTAGTGCTGAGGATTGAACCCAGTGCCTCACCCGCGCTAGGTGAGCGCTCTACCACTGAGCCACAACCCCAGCCCCCCCCCCCCCCCCCCCCCCCCCCCCCCCCCCCCCCCCCCCCCCCCCCCGACTCCCTATTATGTCTTTAAGGCAGATGTTGGAGTGGCCATTTTTCAAAAGAGGATGTTGACCTTTTTCAAGGTCATGATCCTGGGAGGGGGAAGAGCTAGAAGTCCCCCAGGTGTGTCCTAGGACTGGACTCTGAGCTGAATGACCCAGCCCAAGGCTGCCTCTCCCGTTTGGGGAAGTTGTGTTGGTTGGCTTGTTTTCCCTCTGTAATCAGCAGTGATGTGTTATGAAGAGCCTTGGCCTTGGAACCAGGAGCCTTGGAGAAGAATCCCAGGCCCTTGCTCATTAAATTTCCCTGCAAAACTCCTTTCATCACACCTCAGCAACTGAGTGGGGTTGATGGAGGCTCATTAAAAGAATTTTTAAAACACTATAGCAAACCAAACTCCCATTCCTTAATATTTTATCAGTTTCTTTTGGCAATCATGTTGAATTTTTCTCTTCTGGATACCTCCCCTCCCCTTCTTTTAAAAGATACCCATGTAAGGATATTATTAAGCAGTTTCTGTGTTGGGAAGAAAATGTCCCATCCCATGATCTTTATGTGTGGTTTTAAGTTACTTTTTAAAAATTACTCTATTTTCAAGAGTTGTAGAGAAAACTGAATTCTATCCTTGGAAATTCATTGGCATTCAGCTCTTAAATAAAGGCAGAAGCATTAGCATTTATCTTTTACTGCTAATCACTAACACCCTATTTGCAACTTTAGGTCAGGGGGTCTCTATGGGCAAATAATTGACCCCTCACTTGGCCTTGGGTTATGGGAAAAATCAACAGGGATGAGAACTGGAACCAAGAACACATTGTAGGTAACATGTGTTGCTTTCCTACTGCTGCTACAATAAATCACCACTTTGTGCCTTGAAACACAAATTCATAATCCTACAGTCGGGAGGTCAGAAGTTCTACAATCAGGGCTATTGGCAGGGCTGCGTTCTTTTCCTGAGGAAAAGCATTTCATTGCCTTTTGCAACTTCTAGAGCTACTTCTAGAGGGTGGTCCAAATTCCTTGACTCCCATTTCCCTTCCATTTCCAAAGCATCATTCCTATGGAATCAACTCTAGCAAGGGAGTGTTAGCAACCTGCGTGGCTGCTGGGGCCAGAGATAAACCACTTCTACTCTTCATCGTCATCCCTGGTCATCTCCGTTGGTTCTCTGTGGTCCCTGAAGAAGAGTATGACTAGACTCTAGAAAAATCTCTTCTGTCTTTATTTCCAAAGCAATCCTGTCAATGGACTTCAAATATTCCTGTGTCATGTAAGACAGGTCTCATTATTGTAGTGTTTGTTTGAAAAGCATTGTGGGTGACAGAAGTGAAAGGATATGTATGAATCCTCTTTCTATCCCTAAAACTGTTGCTCAAGCATCATTCATTCTAATCAATCTGGGTCTATTTCATTGCTCCCTCATTTGTCTTCAAAATATGCTTTTTAGGGTGACATTTCAGTCATTTGCTGCTTTGTAGAAGTTCCTGGCATTGGTCTGGGGAAATGGGCAGATAGCAAGTGTAGTGGGACTCTCCCTGCTGCACCCTAGCAGCATTAACCTGGGAACTCAGGGACTACCTCTCTGTCCCCAGAATACTATTCATTTGGCTTATACTTGCCTCAGGAAAACTGCTAAATACACTGGCACAAAAGACATTTGCCAGTCAAGTTCTTGGAGGTGTTGTTAACAGAACTGTGTGAACTCTAATTCTAAATTCATACCATTCTTCTGTGTGCCTCTGACATGTCTGAGATGGAAAAGTCTGGAACACAGCAATAACTTACATAGGTAAATGAAAAAATTCAGCCACAAAATGTTATGGCGGGCTTTTAAAAACTATAAAGCTAGACTATTCTGTTCATATTGCATCTGTTCAGAGGGAGTGAAAATGGGTAGCATGTATGAGACCATGCTAGAATAAACAAAAGGAGAGAAAAGTGTGTGGAGCAGAGAGGCAGCATTTGCTACCGGTTACACTTCTGGTCCTTAAGCCAAGCTGTGAATTCGAGTCAGCAAAATGGAATAAGAAATCTTTCACCAAGTGTGCTTTCATCTTAAGAGGAAATTTAAGATAACATTTGGTATTTTGAATGTAGTCTTGACTCTCTAGCAAGGAAAAGCAGCTTCAGTTGTTTGTTTTCCTGTGCTCTGTCTTGTTTGGGGTATCAATATGCTGTAGCCTCTGACAGGCAGCTGATCCTGGGGAAACACAGCCAGAAGGAGGATCCCAGCCAAGCCATGAACTTAGTTCGAATGCTCATCTGTGACAGACAATGCCACCCCTTGTGTGGACAAAGAACAGGGACAGAGCTTTGTGTGGGGATGGTAATGACAATCTGCCCTAAGATTCACTTTCTTATTAATGCAGGGTTTGTATTCCTGCCCCATCAAAGACAACTGTGTATTTACTGAAAACAGGGCCATACTTATTGTGTGGTGTCCTGGAAAAACACACAATCATTCCAAAACCCAAAACCTTTTTGAAAGTTAAGGCTCATTAAAGGATGTGAACTTAATCCTTTGATTAGAATTCTCCATTTAGACATGTTTGCAGTATTTATTCTAATGACCTGGGTCTCCTGAGTACACCCCCCCCCCACACACACACACACACTTGACCTTGATCACCATCTCTGACCCCTTACTGAAACTCTCATTTTCCTGGGTTTCTTGTCTGTTCTTTTAATGAAGTCTCCTTCTCTCTGTCTCTACACAACACTTAGGTCTTAGAGCCCTCTTATTTCTCAACTTCGTTTTTCCTATAGAGCTAATTCTCTTCCAATTGAAATGATTACATCTCTTTTCCAAACCTCCCCTTGCCTCCTTAGCTCTGGCTTCCTATATCTGGTCACTTGAGTATCTTGCTTCTGCAAATGAAACTGGATTGCAAAGTCAATTTGTTTCCCCTCTTCCCTCCTTTCAACAAAAACACGGTCCATCTGATTTTTAAATTTAATTTTTTTTGTTCAAATGCTGCATATCCACTTTCTTCAATGAGTACAATGATTTTATTTACTAAATTAACAGTTACTGCTCCCCTATTTCCTTCTTCCTACAGACAAAAGCTTTGGGACCCTTTAGCTATTTGGGGGGTTTTCTCCACAGCACAAAATAACCTCTCAACATTGATTCTTCCTACTCTTTTGTAGTCTGAGCATCCTCTAGTTTCCTACCATGGCCTTTGTGTGCTGCCAATCTGCCCATCCTCCCAAAATAGTTAAGTCATAATTTCATAACGGGAGTGGGCTAGGGAAGAATGGAGGAACTTTGGATCAGGCAGAGGGAAGTGAGGGGAGGGGAGAGGATATGGGGGTGGGAAGGATAGTGGAATGAAATGGACATAATTACCCTATGTACATGTATGATTGCATGAACAGTGTGACTGCACCATGTACAGCCAGAGAAGAGAAGTTGTGCTGCATTTGTGTATAACAAGTCGAAAAGCATTCTGCTGTCATATATAACTATTAGAACAAATAAACATTTTTTTAAAAATTTCAATTTTCATCAATTATTATGACTATGTAATTCCATTCGGCTGGGTAGATAATATTGTAATGACTTCCTTTCTTTTAAAACCTTGTCTTTCCTGAAGTTAATAACTCTTGGTTTTTCATTCAATTGTTTATATACTCAATGTTAATTAGGCTCCAAAATCTTCCCTGAAAGAGTGGGTGTTTTCTTGTTGTGTGGAACCCAACAAGATGGGTTGTTTCTTGTTGAAACAGTGGGTGTTCAACACCCACTCTTGTTGAAAGAGTGGGTGTTTTCTTGTTGTGTGGAACCCAACCTACCCAGGCATTTTATCTACTTCTCTGGGGAGACATGACCCAGGAACCTTCTGAACTTCCCTCCCAGCCTGGTTGCCCTCCAGGATCAGCTCCCATTTTGTGGGTCTCCCTTCACCAACCACTTGGGGATGATCTTCTCTGTTTTTGAGTTGAAGCTTGTGTTTCCTAGACCCCCTCCTTCATTTCTTGAGAATAAATTTTCTAGCAGCTTCCTGAGAAACATAATACGATGGGTAAAATTTGGGGGAACTTGAGGATCCAAGAAAGCATCCTTATTCTACCTTAGCTCTTTGTCTGTTTTGATTGTTATTTCTTTCCTAACTTATAATTAATTTTTTGACCAGGTATTGAATTCTATTGTATTGGGAATTATTTCCCTCAAAAGTGTGAAGGCATATGCCATTGGTCTTGAAAACTCAGCAGCAATTCTGGTTTCTCAGATTGAATATAACTTGATTTTTTCTTCCTCTATGGAAGCTCTATGACTTTGTTTTTTTTGTCCTTAATATTCTAAAATGTGATGATGAGGTGCCATGATATAGATCTATTTTTAAATATACTGTTCTATGTACTTGATACTTTCATCTACTGACAACCTAGAAACTCACACCTTTTAATTCTAGAAAATTATCTTTCATTTCTTTCCTGTTATTTGGAGATTAACCATCCCTAATTTTCCTCTGTATTTTTCTCCTATTTCCTCAAATTTTCTTCCACCATTCCTATTGAGATTTTCATTTCTTCTGTCCTATTTTAATATCAAAACACTTTCTTGATCTGTTTTTTTAATTTGTTCTAATTAGTTATAGTTTTTTCTTGATCTGTTTTTTTATTTGTTCTAATTAGTTATATTCTAGTTGACAGTAGAATGCACTTAGATACATCATACCTAAATGGAGTCTAACTTCTCATTCTTCTGGTTGTACATGACGTAGAATCACACTGGTCATGTAGTCATATGTGTTCCCCTATTAGGATAATAATGTCCAATTTCATTCTATTCTCCTTCCTATCCCCAAACCCCCTCCCCTCTCTTCACTCCCCCCTGCCTAATCCAAAGTAAACTCTATTCCTCCCCCCCACAGTGTGAATTAGCACCTGCATATCAGAGAAAACATTCAGCCTTTGGTTTTTTGGAATTGGCTTATTTCACTTAGCATGATATTCTCTAGTTCTCTCCATTTACTGGCAAATGCCATAATTTCATTGTTGTTTAAGGCTGAGTAATATTCCATTATGTATATATCACAATTTCTTTATCCATTCATCTGCTGAAGGACACCTAGTTTGGTTCCATAGTACAGCTATTGTGAATGGAGCTGCTATAAACATTGCTGTGGCTGCGTTGCTGTAGTATGCTGATTTTAAGTCCTTTGAGTAAAAACCAAGAAGTGGGATAGCTGAGTCAAATGGTGGTTCCATTCCAAGTTTTCTGAGGAATCTCCACACTACTTTCCAGAGTGGTTGCACCACTGTTTCTTTTTTATAGCCTCTTGCTATTGTTCCTCTTTTCTGAGGAGATCAATGAGTAGCTTCTAAAAGTCAGCTCCCTTCAAGTGGCCTTTTCAGATTGTTTCAGTTTTCTTGACAAAGGTTCCCTCAGCTGTTGTGCTCATCTGCCTGCCTGCGCTGGGGTGAAGCTATGTCTTGCCCCTTCTCAACTGAGGGCCTTGCTGCAGAGTAGCCTGGCTGTGCGGCTGTTGGCTGTTTTGCAAGAGGCTTGTTGGATACCCTTGAGAAGGATCTTTCATGAGGATTAAATGTTTCATTGCCAGACTCCCAGAAAGGGCCATTGCAAATCCATGTCAGATTTTGGTGAAGATTAGGAACAGGCACCTTCTCTGGGAGAGGCAAATCTGCAGGTGGCCATCAGATGATTGTGCCTTCTGGAGAATGAGGGCACACCCTGCACCTGGGCAGGTGGCTGCAGGGAGGAGCTGGATTTCCGCCCCAGTCACTCCTGGAGCCGGGTGCCCCATGCAGGGCTACCTACATTCAACTGCACTTGGTGGCTTTGGGCCTGGGAGCTGGCAGAGCAAGAAGGTGGAGCATGTAAAATTTCAGCCTGCTGTCTTTGGCACAGTAATCCCAACTTCAGTTGTGTTTAGCATTCCCCATCACAGAGCTCTCTCTGTTATCTAATTTCTCAGAGAAGAAACTCTGAAGGACAATCAGTTTCCCAGGAGATTAAGGGTGTCTGAGAGTTAGCAATATGCTTGCCTCTTAAATAGATTTACAGCCTCATTTTTTGGGGGTGGGGAAATGGGTTCCGGGGATTGAACTCAGGGGCACTCGACCACTGAGCCACATCCCCAGCGCTGTTTTGTATTTTATTTAGAGATAGGGTCTCACTGAGTTGCTTAGCGCCTTTTCTTTTTTTGTTTTTTGGGGTACCGGGGATTGAACTCAGGGACACTCAAACAATAAGCCACATCCCCAGCCCTATTTTTTGTATTTTATTTAGAGACAGGTCTTGCTGAGTTGCTAAGCCCTCACTTTTGCTGAGGCTGGCTTTGAACTTGTGATCTTCCTGCCTCAGCTCCTGAGCCACTGGGATTACAGGTGTGTGCCACCATGCTCAGCAACAGTCTCCTCTTAAGTCCCACCTTTTCTTACATATCCAGAAAGGCCTGGTGCCACCAGACCTATATCTTCAGGAGGTTCTGCAATGCAAGGTAGGTTGCTTCTCAGCTCTCCCCACTGGTGGCTTAGAATTCAGTTATTTCAATTCTGCTCACCCAGTCACCTCTCTTTCTTCAGGTACTGCCATGCCTCTTCCTTTCTATCTATTTCTCTATCCATTCACCCATCTATCTATCATCTATCTAGCTATCTATATTTTATTTTTTATAAACAAGGTTATTAAAGTATGATTGACAAGGAAAGAGCTATACATATTTAATGTATGTGACTCAGTGCATTTGGTAACAAATATATATATATATCTGTGAAACCATCACCACTATCAGGCCAAAGACAAATCCATCACTTCCCAAGTTTCTTCTCACCCAATTTATGTATGTATATTTGACTGTATATACTTATTCTGTGGTAAAAACACGGAATATGAGATTTACTGTCTTAGAAAATTTCAAGTATACAATACAGCATTGTTAGTTCAGTGTGCTGTGCTGTATAGCAGATCTCCAGAATTGATTTATCTTGAGAAACTGAGATTTTATACCCTTTGACCATTACCTCCTTTTCTCCCTCTCTCCCAGTCCCTGGGAATCACCATTAGTTTGACTATTTTTGTTCCTCATATAAGAAAGACAATGTAGTGTTTTTCTTTCATGCTTAGCTTATTTCACTTAGTATAATGTCCTCCAGGTCCATCCATGTTGGTGCAAATGGCAGAATTTCCTTCTTTCTTAGGGCTGAATAATGTTTCACTGTACATATATAACCATTTTCCTTTACCACACTATCATGGATGGATATTTAGGTTGTTTCCATATCTTGGCAATTTTTCTTTATTTTTTAAAAGTCCACTGCCATCGGTCTGCTTGTTTTAGCCAGAAATTATTCTTTTTTTTTTTTTTTTTTTAAGGCTCTTCATTTTAGCAGTTTTTTTTAAAATACAAGTTGTGTATACAATGACTTTGGCTTTTTTCTTCCTTAAATTTGTCCTTTTTCATGGCATTCTCATAGTGATAAATCCCTCTCTAGGGTGTATGCATGCCTGGACAGTTGTACTGTCAGACGCTGGGCTGTTTATCATGCCAAGCATGTTGGATCATACATTCAGTGCTGATGCCATATTTTTCTTGCAAATTTGAAATACCTGGCCAGCTTGCTGACTTTTGGACTGTCCTTGAATAATTTAGTCTTTTGACTTTGCAAATTGGAAAGAGACTCTTCCCTCTAGCAGGTGAAGATACATTGAAATGTCTTTCATGTTTTTTGCTAGGTAAGAATCCCAAAAGGACTGAAATTTATTTTGGCCGCAAGCAGGAAGATTTCTGATATTTTATTGGTGTACTTGATCACCCAGCATGAAAAATGCTGGAGTGAAGGGGTCATAGGTATTTACAGCTGAGAGGGAAATCCAGGGAGATAAACACGGTGAGTGAATCTTAGGTTCTGCTGGAGTCCCTCCCCTTGACATGGCTAACTTCCATACTCTAAAACTGGCCTCAAGTGTTGTCTTTTGGGAGCTTCCTTCACCACCAGCCTCTTCCCTTCTAGGCTGATCTAGAATCTTTACCAGATCCCCCAAAACAACTTGTGCATATGTCCACCATTGATAACAACATCTTTTCCCCTAACAATCTAAATAAATTCTAATTTTTTGGCTCCCTTCAAATGTAGAAGACCTATTATTATAACATCCTTTTTTCCAATAGTTGTATCACTGCATAGCTGGCAAGGCTGCAGCTTTCCTTAGGTGCCCTCCAGTCCTAAGGATACATTGTAATTACTTCGATCGAACTTGGGAAGTTTTCAAACTTCTATGACACTATACTTAAATCTTAGTAGGGGCTATTTCTTACAAATGCCTACTTTCAATAATTATTTATCTGCAGAGGACTGTCCTCAAGTTCCCTGAGTAGGAGCACCCTACTGATTATGTCTGCTGTTCACCCACTTCCTGGACTTATTGGGACAGTCCGGTAAGATGATCTACAAACTTTGTCCACAGGAATGTGCTATTGACACATTAAGGGATTATTTTTGCAACATGTTATATTATTTGTCTGTACATCCTGAAGGGGAAAAAGTTTGATGAGCTATAAAATGACATTTAGTCTAGAAAAAATTCTAAAATCTAATTGACATTTAGGTATAAATTTAATGCAAGTCATCTACTTGTCTATCAACAACTAGAGTTTTGTTCATTTATCATTCTTCCATTTCTCCTCCAATGGGCTTAAGAGTTTTCATTGTTGCCTATTTTTTAACCCCTGAATATTTTGTGTTAACTTTCACTTTTTCTAGCACTGGGAATGAAACCCAGGGCTTTGTGCACAATAGTCAAGTGCTCTACCACTGAGCTATACTCCCAGTACTCCCCCTAAACATTAATAAATAAACCAGTTATTTGTGCTCAGTCCAATGTAAGAATTGTATTCATTTTGCAACTACAATGTCTTTCTCCATTCTCTGACTGATGAGCATTTGGGTTTTCCATCTTTGGTTATCTATGAATGAAGGTACTCTGCCGATTCATATTTGTATATCTCTTTTGGTGGACATATTCACTCATTTCTCTTGGATATCATGCCTGGAAGTGGAATTTCTGGGAAGAAATCAGGCAGACGCATGTTTCTCTGTTGTTGACTGACAATTTTCCAGAGTGGAATGCGTGAGCGTTCTAGTTGCTCTATATCTTATCATCCTTTGATACCATCATTCTTTTTTTTTATTAGTTTATTTAATTGCATTTCAAGTCATAGCACATATATAGAGCTCAGTTTTTCCATTTCTCTGGTTGCAAACCAGATAAAGTTACACCAATTGTGTTTTCATACATGCACCGAACTTTTAAAAATGCATAGAGGTATCTGGTGTGGTTTTAATTTGCTTTTCCTGATGTGTAATCATGGTGAGCACCGTTCATATGACCGTGGGCTTGTTGATGTTTTCTTCTTTTGTGAACGGCCTGTTTAAGTGTTTCTCCTGTTATTTTAAAAGGGTTCTCTTTCCCTACTGGTTTGTAGGAGTTCTTTATACATTCTAAATATAAATCCTTTGTGTCCAGGTGGTCTGTGGCTGACATTTTTATTCCTTTTGTTATGTCTTTTGATGAGAAGTGCTTATTGCTTTAAACTCTACTTTATCATTTGTTTTCCTTTTATGTTGGGATGCTTTTTGTGTTTTAAGAACTTTACCTACCCCAAGGTCACTTGCAGAAGTTTTTTTATTTTATCTTTCATATTAAAATCTAAACTCCATCTCAAGGTGGGGAGGTAAGGGGGTGGGTGGTGGCAGAACACTTGTAATCCTAGCAGCTTGGGAGGCCAAAACAGGGGGACCTCTGGTAGTTCAAGGCTTGCTTTAGCAACATAGTGAGACCTCGTTTCAAAAAAGAGAGTCCATTCTTTAATTTTTGGTGCCCCAGAGCATTTCAATTTAGCCTGAGTGAGGTGCTCTGTCTTTCTCAAAGATTGTGGTCCTCACATTTATTAATTTATTTGAATTTGGCTATTTTAAGTTATTAGGCTCCAAGTTTAGAAAAGCTGTGATGATGTTTTTGGGGAAATAAGTCTTTTTCTTAAGTCATATCTCTTTAAGTATCCATTTTTGCAGCTTTGAATCTATGTCCAATTCTTTTCTTGGGCACTTCAAATTTATAAGCTTGATGCCAACATGCAAAAATTATAACCTGTTTAAAAGTTGGAGGAAAATCAAGATTTTCTCTTCCAAAGCAAAAACTGCACCAAAGTAAAACAGGATTTTATTGAAGGTTAACTCAAGTCTGCTGAAGGAAAGGTGGGTAGGATTCTTAATGATGGGGTAAACAAATGGAAAAATACTAGAGAATGTTAGGCCATCTATGTTAATTGACTTTATCCAAAGGAAAAATAAACTCTCATCTTTAGGATAGGAGGCAGTTTTGCAGCTTGGAGTAAGACATCCACTGAAATTAGGCTCCTGTTCCCTCAGGAACTGGGGGATAGGGACTCCACCTTCTTTGTTGGTTACATTTCAAGGAGGAGCCTCCTGGGTCTTTGAGAAAGACCATCATGGGTTGTAAAGCTGGAAGAGGCTTTTAAAATAATTTGCATATATTTCAAAGGAGTAGAGAATGAATTTAAAAGGACATGTTTTCTAAAATAGATGTTCCAAGGAAAGAGAGATCAGAGTCCTACAGGCAGCAGGACACTTACCTGAATTTTAGTCAAGATGAGAGGAAAGTTAAGGCCATTTTGGTCACCTCTTGTCTGCCTTCCTGTTGGTTGAGTGGACAAGACAGCCATTTTGTCCAGTGTCAGGGCACTGCACTACTTAGAGGGCTGATGGGATGCAAGCCTGAGGTTCTCAGGACTTAAGGAGTGGAGTGCAGCTGTTAGCTACTGCCAGATGCTGGGCCTGAGTTGGACATCTGCTTCCTCTCAGTGCTGAAGAGACTCAGACCCTACTTGGTTCAGCCATTGACAGGATATATTTCCCTAGAGTGAGGACTGAGGCCTAATAGTTGGCTCTGTGGGAGTCTGTGCCTTCCTCCGAAGTCCTACCGCAGACCTCACCTGAGCTTATCACAAGAAGCACATCCAGGGAAATCTTAGGAGTATAGCTGAGGCTCAGGAACTCTGTCAACTTTCCTGTTTCATTCCATTTGATTCCCTGCACTTCTGTCTTCTCACTTGGGGGCCTCAGAAAGTTTCACCTCCTGAACAAAGAAGTTGTGATTCTGGGGGATTTGTCCATCAGCTGGTTTAGTAAAAGTCTGCTCATGTGGGCAAGGGAGTGTAAGATAAAAAGGGATCCATGAGGAAGCAATTCTGGCTGTGCTGGGAGCTTGAGGACTTGCCTGGCTGGAGGAGGTGCAGACACCTTATGCAGCTTTGATCATGTTTTCTCCCATAGTCCAGAGGAACCCATTCTGGAAAATACAACTTGTTTATTTTAAATTTCAAAAGTTGATCAAATTATATTGTTATATTGTGTGCATGTATGAATATGTAACAAATCCCAACATTATGTACAACTTTAAGCACCAATTTTAAAAAATGGGGAAAAAAAGGGCCACCAAATATACCCCAAATCCACTTTCCCTGGGTTCTTAGGAATGATTGAAATAAAACTGTCTCATATGATTGTCAGCAGAAAGAGTGGTGCTGGTGAATCTCCTTGCCTGCAAAGAGTGGGGTGAGAGGGAATGTGAGAGCTAGAGCCTCTTGTCCTGGCCTCCTTTCTAGTCACGTTCAATAGCTTGCCCTGTTACCTGGGTCTGGTACTTTTTTTTTTTTTTTAAGGTTCTCATTTTTGGCATAACTGTACAAGGGAGTGATCAATATGGCTGGAAAAAAAAATAACAGCAAATGAACACCCCAGATACCCTTTCTCTCTGAGGGACAGTTGAGTCCATTACCTAAGCACTGAGGTAGTCACTAAATTTAAAATCCTAATCTTGGTAGCAGAAAGCTTGGGTTTCTACCTTTGCTTTGCCCCTTTCTAGCTGTGTGACCTTAGAAAAATTACTGAAACTTTCTAAGCTCCTCGTTAAAATGGAATCATATATAACTCTCAGAAGCGTCAAAGGGATTACACTAGAAAACATAGCTGCCAGCCCTGGTAGTTCCCTAGCATAGAGTTGCCAGAAAAAACACAGGACATCCTGTTAAATTCAAGTCTTAGACAAAAAAAACAAATAATTTTTTTCATATAAGTATGTCCAAATATTTAAAAAACTGGGTGTCCTGTATTTTTATTTGCTAAACCTGGCCACCCTATCCTGGCATGTTATAGACCACATGGTAAATATTTCCTCATTTTGACTCATAACTCACTTAAAAAAGGCTTGAGACACTGCCTGATTTAAATGTTGCCATGTTGTGATTTGAAGCCTGGGGGGATAAAGAAAGGACAGTGTAACAAAATTGGCTATTATTGCATTCTTATTTCCACAAGTACAATGGCATAAGAATGATACAGAAATACTAAAGACCAGTGTCCTGTCTGATTACTAATTAATCTGTTATGAAGTGCTTAAATAAATTATAATTCTTGCTCAAATGCACTTTAGACATTTAAATTTAAGGACTGGAGGTGTAGTTCAAATAGTTGAGAGCTCTTGCTTAGCATGTATGAGGCCCTGGGTTTAATTTGCAGTACCACAAAAAGTAATGAACAAATAAAATTTAAAATTGTTCAGGCCTGGTGCAGTGGCCCACGCCTGCAATCCCAGTGGCTGGGGGAGGTGCTGAGTCAGGATGATCTTGAGTTCAAAGTCAGCTTCAGCAATGGCTGTGGCTCAGTGGTAGAGCGCTTGCCTAGCACGAGGACTGGGTTCAGTCCTCAGCACCACATATAAATGACTAAAAGAAAAGAGTATAAATATAAATAACTAAAAGAAAAATATTTTTTTAAAATTTTATTTATTTATTTATTCTACTTAGGTATACATGATAGCAGTGTGCATTTTGATTCATTGTACACAGATGGAGCACAACTTTTCATTTCTCTGGTTGTATGTGATGTAGAATCACAACATACATGCAGTCACACATAAAGCTAGGGCTATGATGTCCATCATATTCCACCATCTTTACTGTCCCCATGCCCCCTCTCCCCTCCCACCACTATGACTAAAGTTCCTCCATTCTTCCCGTGTCCTCCCCCAAATTATGGATCAGCATCCACTTATCAGAGAGAACATTCGGCATTTGGTTTTCTGAGATTGGCTTACTTCACTTAGCATGATATTCTCCAACTCCATCCATTTACCTGCAAATGCCATAATTTTATTCTCTTTTATTGCTGAGTAATATTCCATTGTGTATATATACCAGTTTCTTTAATCCATTCATCTATCGAAGGGCATCTAGGTTGATTCCATAGTTTAGCTATTGTGAATTGAGCTGCTATAAACATTGAAGTGGCTGCATCACTGTAGTATGCTGTTTTTAAGTCTTCTGGGTATAGACCAAGGAGTGGGATAGCTGGGTCAAATGGTGGTTCCATTCCATGCTTTCTAAGGAATCTCCATACTGCTTTCCAGATTGGTTGTACCAATTTGCAGTCCCATCAGCAATGTATGAGTGTGCCTTTTCCCCTACAACCTCGCCAACACTTATTGTTGTTTGTATTCTTTTTTTTTTTTTTTTGGTACTGGAGATTGAACTCAGGGACACTCGACCACTGAGCCACATCCCATGCCCCATTTTGTGTTTTATGTAGAGATAGGGTCTCACTGAGTTGCTTAGTGCCTCACCGTTGCTGAGGCTGGTTTTGAACTCGCGATTCTCCTGTCTCAGCCTCTCTAAGTGCTGGGATTACAGGCTTGCGCCACTGCGCCCGGCTTGTTGTTTGTATTCTTGATAATTGCCATTCTGACTGGTGTGAGATGAAATCTTAGGGTAGTTTTTGATTTGCATTTCTCTAATTGCTAGAGATGTTGAACTTTTCTAAAAGAGAAATATTTTTTAAAAAATACAAGAAATAGGGCTGGGGATGTGGCTCAGTGGTTGAGTGCCCCTGAGTTCAATCCTCGGTACTATAAATAAGTAAATAAACAAACAAACAAATAACTATATGTATGTGTGTATATATATATATATATATATATATACACACACATATATAATTGTTCATGGAGAGTTTTTAATAACATGGAAAAGTGCTGATAGCCTAGTGAAAAAAGTAGGGTAGAAAATTATGACTGTGTTATGATTTCTCCTACATGAAAGTGCATAGAAAAAAATCAGAGGAAATATGCGAAAACAACTATGTCATTGGATATTTGTTCATCCCTTCATCTTTATACTTATTAAAAGTATAAAGAAAAACGTATAATTAAATTATTATGCTTACAATTAAATTTTAAAGTTCTCCTTTAAATTACATTAAATTTATAGTTTATCAGTTTTTAATTATGAATAAAATTTAATTAAGCAAGTTGTAGGAAATATAACTTTAAATTCTTAAGAATGGACAAAACAGAAATTCAGATTACCAAAATCCATAATGTTGGTCTTTACAAAACCCAAATGTGCAGCTGAACATATTTTTAAAAAGGACAGTCACAGGCAACCACTGAAGTCAAAAGATGGAACACTGGCAGCATCTCTGAAGCTTTTAAAAATATTGTTTTCCTTCTTCCTTCCTTTCCTTTACATTCAAGCCTCAGGTTCTCTTTTCCAGTCACACTCCTCTCTCTTCTCCCACAAGTTGGTTTATGTTATTTACTTCTTTTCCTTTCATTTTGGTTTTACCATCTAAATTGAAGCCCTAAAAAATAAACAGATCAATTTGGCTTATTCCTAAATTGGATATAAATGGAGTCATATGGTAAATGCATACACTTCTTGATGCATGATGGGGTTATGTTCCAGTAAACCCATCATATATTGAAAATATCACAATATGAAAATGCCTATACTACCCAACCTCACAGCTGAGCAACACAGTACACTATAAAGTGTTGGCTGTTCAGCCTGGGGAACACATGGCTGTGTGATAGCTGCAGTGGACTGCCACTGTCTAGTATCTCAAGAGAATGTTGTACACGTATCACTAGCCTAGGAGAAGATCCAAGTCCAAAATTCCAAATGTGCTTTCTTTCTTTTTTATTTTTTAATTTATTTATTCTACTTAGGTATACATGAGAGCAGAATATGTTTTGATTCATTGTACACAAATGGAGCACAACTTTTCATTTCTCTGGTTGTATGTGATGTAGAATCACACCATACGTACAGTCATACCTGAAGCTAGGGCAATGATGTCCATCTCATTCCACCATCCCAAGTGTGGTTTCTACTTAGTGTGCCTATCACTTTTGTATCATCATTAAATCAAAATATTTTAGGTTGAACCATCCTAAGTCAGACAGTCTGTATTCCATTGTCAGGCTTATTTTTTTTTTGTTTTGTTTTGTTTTGTTTTATTTAGGTTTACAAGTTAACAGTGTAAATTGATTCATTGTACATAGATAGAGGATAACATATCAATTCTCTAGTTGTAAGTTGTATAGAATCACATCATATATGCAGTCATACATAAAGTTAGGGTTATTATGACCATTATATTCCATCACCCTTGCTGTCCCCATGCCCCCTCCCCCCTTACACCCCTGTGAACAGAGATCCACCATTGTTCCCATGTCCTTCCCCACATTATGGATCAGCATCCACTTATCAACAAGTATATTCGGCATTTGGTTTTCTGAGATTGGCTTACTTCACTTAGCATGATATTCTCCAACTCCATCCATTTACCTGCAAATGCCATAATTTTATTCTCTCTTATTGCTGAGTAATATTCCATTGTGTATATATACCACAGTTTCTTTATCCAGTCATCTATCAAAGGGCATCTTGGTTGGTTCCACAGTTTAGCTATTGTGAATTG
>PVHX01018400.1:22167-37287 GCA_004024805.1 Geosciurus inauris | reverse complement strand
AAAAAAAAAAAAAAAAAAAAAAGAAGTGGCAAAAGTGGGTTTCTTTTGTCTGGTTCCTGATATTAAGGAAAAGCTTTCACTCTTCCACCATAGAGGGTCACCTTAACTGTGGGTTTTCAAATATGACACAGAATACCATTTTTACTTTATATATAGTAAAAAAAAAAAAAAAAAGACTAATTGTCAAACTATGGCTACTCAAACTGAGATAAATAGCACTTTCTCCGTTACTTCAAGAAAAACAACTGATAGGTTTTGTTGACAATGACACAATTCAAGCTTAAATTCAAATTTTTGAAGCTTCTAACCACCATCATTGTACTCAACAACAGTTTCCCAATAAACTTTTCTAATGAGTTTTTTTCTTTTTCCCTTTTCCTTTGAGACAGGTTCTCAGTATTTGCCCCTCCTGGGCTTGAACTTGCGATTGGCCACCCAAGTAGCTGGGACTATAGGCACTCTCCATTGACTTGGGTTTCTAATGAGACTTAACTAATGAATGTTGACTGTTTTGATACTGCAAAATGATACAGTAACATATGGAAAAATCTATATATGCTAGGGACCAGCATTTTCCAAGTAATACATACATGTTACAAAATCATAAAATAGAATTAGACTTTAAGTACAGGATAAACCAATAGATTTGAAAGTAACAAAATACAAATGCTCACCAAAGTGTTTTCGGACTTCACACTGCAATTAGACTTTTAAGAAACATACTTGCTAGGCTCAGTGGCCAGCCTAGGAAAACATAGCCAGTCCTTGTCTCAAAATAATTCTTTCTAAAGGTTGGTGCGGGGATAGCTGGGGACATAGCCCAGCAGTGAAATGCCCTTGGAGAAAGGACCAAGGGATTTCTCTGAGGCAGGAGGATTGAGAGTTCAAAGCCAGCCTGAGCAACTTAGTGAGGCCCTAAGCACCTCAGCGAGACCCTGTCTCTAATAAAACATAAACAAGGGCTGGAGATGTGGTTTGGTGGTTAAGCACCCCTGGGTTAAATCCCTGGTACCAAAAACAAACAAACAAATAAGTATAAATAAAAATAAATAAAAGGCTGGGGATGTGGTTCAGTGGTTGAACCTCTCTGGGTTCAATCCCTGGTATCAAAACAACACTTTGGGAGGCTGAGACAGGAGAGTTGCAAGTTCAAAGCCAGCCTCAGCAATGGCAAGGTGCTAAGCAACTCAGTGAGACCCTGTCTCTAAATAAAACAAAATAGGGCTGGAGAGTGGCTCACTGGTCAAGTGCCCCTGAGTTCAATCCCCGGTACAAAACAAAAAAAAAAAGACATGAATTTCAGAAGGAAGACACACACCATTTTTAGCAGATTCTGTCCTCATCACCCTTTTTAAAAAAATAATTTTATTTGAAAAGGTTTTTTTAAAATTTTTTAAAATATTTTTTATTTGTTCTAATTAGTTATACATGAGAGTGGAATGTGTTTTGACACATTACACATAAATGAAGTATAACTTCTCATTCATCTGGTTGTACATGATGTAGAGTTACACAGGTCATGTACTCATATATGTACATAGGGTAATAATGTTTGATTCATTCTACTATCATTCCTACCCCATGCCCTCTCTTTTCCCTTTACTTCTCTCTGTATAGTCCAAAGTACTTGTATTCTCTACTCCCCTTAACTGTGAATTAGCATCTGAATATGAGAGAAAACATTCAGCCTTTGGCTCTTCGGAATTGGCTTATTTCACTTAGCATAATATTCTCAAAAAGGTTTTGTGTTAACATGCAATGGCTTATTGCTGTTAACTGTTGTGTAAGAGCTTAAGTGTTATTTTAAATATTTAAATCTCTCAGTTTTAATATATAACCCCCACACACAAAATCTCTCTGAGGTCCTTAATGATTTTTAGAATATAAAGAGGACCTTAAAACTCAAAAGGCTTAAACCTATATTATTAAATAAAAGTTCCAGGTAAGCAGGTAGATATCCACAGTACTTGGTCAGATGTGGTAAAGCACACCTGTAATCCCAGCAATTCAAAGTTTAGGCAGGATTCCCAAGTTTGAAAACAATCTTGGCAATTTAAAGAGACCTCATCCCAAAGAACTAACAAAACAAACAAAAAACAGTACTTGAAACACAAATCTATTTCTTACCCCAAATTAGATTTTCTAAGAAAACAGAAAATCTTGTTTAAACAATTAGACTATAGTTAATTTATAATCTACTGTTCTATACACACTATGATCTTCTAAAAGTATAAAACTAAATATTGCTTTTTACTTTCTTTTTTTTGTTTTGTTGTAGATGAACACAATATCTTTATTTATTTTTATGTGGTGCTGAGGATCGAACCCAGTGCCTCACGTACGTTAGGCAAGCGCTCAACCACTGAGCCATAGCCTCAGCCCCTACTTTTTACTTTCATAAACTCCATCTTGTTCATTTTGACCAAGTTTTCCAACCTCTCAAGATAGGAACTCAGCTATTTCTGGCTAGGTTCACTGAGCTCAACTAAATCTAAAAATTAAGTCTTAACAATAAACAGGAAATTTTTCAGGAGTATCCTTGTGAAGGACTAAGAAATACCATTTATTTTCTTCTTCAAAAAAGAATTTTTTGAAGAAGGTGAGCAGTGGGGGGCTCACCTGTAATCCCAGTGGCTCAGAAGGCTGAGGCAGGAGGATCACAAGTTCAAAGCCAGCTTCAGCAACTTAGCAAAGGCCCCAAGGAACTTAGTAAGACCCTATCTCAAAAAAAAGTGGGGGGCTGGGGCTGTAGCTCAGTGGTGGAGCGCTTGCCTTGCATGCATGAGTCACCGGGTTCGATCCTCAGCACCACATAAGAATAAATAAAATAAAGATATTGCATCCATCTACAGCTAAAAAAATATTTAAAAAAAAAAAAAAAGTGGGAGAGGGCTGGGGATGTAGCTTAGTGGTTACATGTCCCTGGGTTCGATTTCTGGTAGCAAAAAGAATAAGAATTTGGTCCATTACATATTCATTGTAGGACATTTGTTTACTTATTTATTTGTCTTTAGGCAGGGCTGGGGATAGAAAACCCATGGCCAGTTAGGGATGTGTTATACCACTGAGCAATGTCGCCAAGTCCCTCATTGTAGATGATTTAAAGAACATAAACACAAGGAAAATTAAAATCATGTACTTCTAATATATAGAAACTACAGATGACACTTTGGTATCATTCCCTTTAGATAGTTTCTGTATTTTAAAATACTTTTTACAAAAATGGGACTTTATAAATTTAAAAGGGATTTTGTTAAATATACAATTTTGTAGCCTATTTACTTAATATATTGTTTGCCATATCATTTTTCATCAACAAAAATGCCTAATGTCTACAGTGTACTGTAGCTTCTGTTATTTATATGGTTCATCTTCTGATGCTATACATATATATTTCTAATTTTTCCCTGTGACAGCATCTTCATGAATGTCTCCACAGTGATATTTTATTTTTTTATTTTTTTATTTTTTAAATATTTATTTTTTAGTTGTAGGTGGACACAATAGCTTTATTTTATTTATTTTTATGTGGTGCTGAGGATCGAACCCAGTGCCTCCCGCGTGCTAGGCGAACACGCTACCACTGCGCCATAACCCCAGCCCTCCACAGTGATATTTTAACCCAAATCACTAATAAATTTATTTTGATAAATTCCTAAAAGTGAACCTACTAAGCAAAATTCTAAATGTTTTTAAACTACATCCCACAAAGGCTGAACCAATTCCACTCTTAAAACAACCAGGTATGAGAGTATTCATTTCCCTGCATCCTCTTTTGAAACACTAATTATAAATAAATTTTCCATTTTTGTAAGCCAAAAGAAAATTATTTTATGCCTAGAAAACTCAATTGTTATTTTTATATTCACATTGGCCTTTTGTATTACTTGAGGACTATTCATTTCCTTTGCCATGTATCTACTTCAGAGGGTGTTCTTGGTGTTTGTTTGTTTTTAAAATTTATCTTTGTTGGTTCTCTCCTGGTTTTATTCCTCCCCCTCAGTGGTGCTTCCTTTTGTGTCTCCACTGCTGACCTGTCTTGCCTCCTCCCAGATTATTCTGTCTATTCTCATGGCTTTAAATATTGTAACTGAACCAAATTTCTGTCTCTATTCTAGATCTCTCTATATATATTTCAAATTCTAGTCGTATAACCCACCTGCTTATCTGACATCTCCTTAGATGGATCATAAGAATATCTCAAACTTAATGCCCGGCATGGTGGTGAATGCCTGTAATCCCAGAAATTCAGCAGGCTGAGGCAGGAGGATTGCAAATTCAATGCCAGCCTCAGAAACTTAGCAATGCCCTAAGAAACTTAGAAAGACTCTGTCTCAAAAAATAAAAAGGACTGGGGATATAGTTTAGTGGTAATGGGCCTTGGTTCAATCCCCAGTACCACAAAACAAAACAAAACAAAACAAAACAAAACAAAACAAAACAAGCAAATAAAAAAACTCTCAAACTTAAACATGTTCAAAATGGAACCCTTGCTTCTTCCCATATCTATATCCTGAATTCTCCATTCTAATAAATGTTAGACCACTTGGAGAGTTAACAAAACTAGAAGCCATTCTTAATTCTTCCCTGTCATTTTTTCCCCATCCTCTTTTTTTTTGGGGGGGGGGGTACCCAACCACTGAGCCACATCCCCAGCTCTATTTTGTATTTTATTTAGGGACAGGGTCTCACTGAGTTGCTTAGTACCTCACTTTTGCTGAGCCTGGCTTTGAACTTGCGATCCTCCTGCCTCAGCCTCCCAAGCTGCAGGGATTACAGGCGTGCCCCGGCATACCACCCTCCTCTTGTCCAATCCCCAGCAATTCTTATAGATTTTATCTCTGATCTACTTCCAATCTATCCATTTTTCTTCTTTTAACTTCCTCTTCCTTAATCTAAACTATTTCATATCTCATATCTGGACTACAGCACTAAACCTATAACCTATCCTTCTACTTTCATCACTGCCAGGGTAGCAAGCCCTTACCCATTTTCCAGATAGCAGCCAATATTATTATCACTGTAAAATACAAACTGAATCGTGTCCTTTACCCTGTTTAAGATACTTCACTGGCTTCCCATTGTACTAGCTACCCAACTGCTCAAAATAGAAACCTATTTTATCTACTAGGCAAGTCCTGGTATAGCTAACTTTAAAACACATCAAACTTCTGACCACTTCTTTCCATCTCTACCACCAAGCTGATCCAAACTGTCACCGCCATCTCACTCTTAGACTGAAAAGACCCAGGAACATGCTGCTACCATCTTCCAAAAGGCAAGGAAGACACTGCTCATCTAAGTGGGAATCTTTTCCCATTAAGCCCAAACTCTTCAACACAAAGACCTAAGCTGCCATTATTATCTACCAACATTTGGCACACTTACTGAGCCGATTCCATGAGAGCTAGGAAAAGATTACAAGAGCATAGTCTGGTCCATAAAATACCACTGTTACACTGAAGGAAATTTGTTTTTTGTTTTTAGTAGTGGGGATTGAACTCATGGTGATTAACCACTGAGTCACATCCCAAGTCCCTTTTATTTTTTCTTTTGACACAAAGTATCAATAAGTTGCTTAGGGTCTCCTTAAATTGCTGAGGCTGGCTTTGAACTTACGATCCTCCTGCCTCAGCAACCTGAACTGCTGAGATTACAGGCATGCACCACCAGTTTTTTGTTTATGATCCTTTAATTACACAAACACACACACACAAGGTACTAAGGATTGAACTGAAGAGTGCTTTACCACTGAGCTATATATCCCCAGCCCTTTCTATTTTGAGACAGGATCTCATTAAGTTGCTGAGACTGGTCTCAAACTCGTGATCCTCCTGCCTCAGCCTCCCTAGTCACTGGGATTACAAGTGTGCCTAGTTCCTCTAATATACAAGAAATAGAAGGAAATTCCTTCAATCTGAAAAGTGCATATACAAAAATTCCATGGCTAACATCATACTCAATGGTAAAAGACTAAAAGTTTTCCTCTTAATACCAAGAAGATGACAAAGATGCCTACTCTTGCCACTCCTATTCAACATAGGTTCTAATCAATTGAAGTCTCTCCAGGGGTTAATTAGGCAGGAAAAATAAAATAAAATAAAATAAAATAAAATAAAATAAAAGGTATCCAGACAGGAAAGGAAGTTTCAAAAGTTAAACTCTATTGCTATTTGCACATGAAATGATCTTATATTCAAGAAAGCCTAAGGAATGCATTAAAAAACTACTAGAGCTAATAAATGAGTTAAGCAAAGTTGCAGAACATAGGATCAATTATATTTCTATATACAAGCAGTGAATAATCCAGAAGAGAATCAGTCATGAATTTAACCATGGAGGTAAAACACATGCACACTGAAAAATGCAAAACATTATCAAAGACAGGAAAGATGTAAGTCAATGGAAAGATTGCCAGTGTTGATGAACTGGAAGACTTAGTTATTAACATGACAATACTCAGGGCTGGGGATGTGGCTCAGTGGTAGAGTTTGCCTAGCATGTGTGAGGAACTGGATTTGATTCTTAGCACCACACAAAAATAAATATATGTGTCCGCCTACAAAATTTAAAAAAAAAAAGACGGAAATATTCCCAAACTGATCTACAGATTCACTGTAGTGTATATCAAAATTCTAGCTGCCCCTTTCGCAGAAATCGACTAGAAATCCTAAATTCATACAGAAACTGAAGGGACCCAGAAGAGACAAAACAATCTTGAAAAAGAAGAGCAAATTTGGAAGACTCACACTTCCTAATTTCAAAACTTTACTACAAAGCTACAGTAATCAAAATGGTGTGGTATAGATATCAGAATAGATATGTGATTAATGAAACACACATATGGTCAATTTACTTTGAAAAGATAACAGGCCACTGAATGAGGGAAGAACACTTTTTTCAACAAATGGTACAAGATGATGGGATATCTATATGAAAAAGAATGAAGTTGGAACTCTACCCTGTACCATACACAAAAACTAACTCAAAACGGATCAAAGACAAATACAAGAGCTAAAACTATAAAGCTCCTGGAATTTAATAATTAAAAAAAAAGGCATAATCTTCATGATCTTAAATTAGGCAAATATTTCTTAAAAATACAAAAAAAAAAAAAAAATCAAAGAAAAAATAGTAGACTTCAAGCCAGGCATGGGGGTAGCATGCTTGTAATCCTTGCGACTCAGGAGGCTAAGGCAAGAGAATCACAAGTTCAAGGCCAGCCTCGGCAACTTGGCAAAGTCCTAAGTAACTTGGTGAGACCCTGTCTCAAAATAAAAAAAGATGGGGATTAGACTTAAAATCAAATTTTCAAAATTAAAATCTTTTGTGCTTCAAAGCATATACTGAGAAAGTGAAAAGACTCACAGAATGGGAGTAGTTTTACAAATCATACATAAGGTATATATGATATATGATAGTAGTCTAACATCTAGAACATAAAAAAAAATTTACAATTCAACAATAAAAAGACAAATAACCCAATTTAAAAGTAGGCACAACTTTTTTTTTTTTTTAAACCAGGGAATAACTCAGGGGTACTTGACCACTGAGCCATATCCCCAGTCCTGTTTTTTATTGTGTATTATTTAGAAACAGGGCCTCGCTGTTTTTGAGGCTGGCTTTGAACTTGTGATTCTCCTGTCTCAGCCTCCCAAAGTGCTGGGATTACAGGCGTGCGCCACTGTGCCCAGCTGAGCACAACTTTTTTTTTTTTTTTTTTTTTTTTTTGGTACTGGGGACTGAACTTGGGGGTACTCGACCACTGAGCCACATCCCCAGCCCTATTTTGTGTTTTATGTAGAGACAGAGTCTCACTGAGTTGCTTAGCACCTCACAGTTGCTGAGGCTGGCTTTGAACTTGCGATTCTCCTGTCTCAGCCTCCCTAAGTGCTGGGATTATAGGCTTGCGCCACCGCACCCGGCTTCTGAACACAAGTTTTGATCAGACATTTCTCCAAAGAAGATATCTAATAGGTACATGAAATGATGCTCACACTCATATTACTCACTAGGAAAACACATTTCAAAACCTTGATACCACTTCATACTCCAGTAGAATAGCTACAATAAAGAAGACAATAAATCGGATGCAGAGGCGCACACCTGTAATCTCAGTGGCTCAGGTAGACAGGAGGATCATGGGTTCAAAGCCAGTCTCAGCAACAGCGAGGTACTAAGCAACTCAGTGAGACTCTGTCTCTAAATAAAATACAAAATAGTCTAGGGATGTGGCTTAGTGGTTGAGTGTCCCTGAGTTCAATCCCCAGTACCAGGGGGAGGAGAATGGGGAGAAGTGGAGGAGGTGGTGAAGGAGGACGACAAGGAAGAGGAGGAGGAGGAGGACAATAACAAGTGTTGGTAAGAAATTAGAATCCTGATACATTGCTAGGGGAGGGCAAATGCTGCAGTCACTTGTCAAAGCAGTTTGGAAATTCCTCAAAAAGTCAGACACAGAGGGGCTGGGATTGTGGCTCAGTGGCAGAGCGCTTGCCTTGCATGCGTGAGGCACTGGGTTCGATCCTCAGCACCACATAAAAATAAATAAATAAAGATATTATGTCCATCTACAACTAGAAAAAAAACTAAAAAAAAAAAAAGTCAGACACAGACACAGGCTTGCCAAGTTAAACATGGAATTACCATATGATTTAGCAATTCCTTTCCTAGTTATAGACCAAAGAGAAGTGAAAAAAAATCTTCATACAAAATTTGTATGTTAACAGCAGCATTTTTTTTTTTTTTTTTGCAGTCCTAGGGATCAAATCCAGGGCACTTTACCACTGAGTTACACCCCAGCTATTTTAGTTTTTGAGATAGGTTCTCAGTAAGTTGCCGAGGCTCACCTCAAACTTGTGATCCTCCTGACTCAGTTTCCAGAGTCACTGAGATTACAGGTATGTGCCACTGTACCCTGCTACATTATTCAGAATAGCCAAAAAATGGAAACAAACCCAATGTCCATACCCAAAATGTGTATGACCATACACTGAAAAATCATTTAACTATAAAAAGAAATGAAGTACTAACGTACACTATAAATATGAACTGTGAAAACATACTTAAAGAAGCCAGCCACAAAAGATCCTGTGTTATATGATTCTACTTCTACGGAATGTCCAGAACAGGCAAATCCACTGAGAGAGAAAGTAGACATTAGTGACTGGGCTAGAGGAGAGGTGGAGAGGGGAATAAGGAGTCACCAATAATGGGTATGGGTTTCTTTAGGGGGTGATTAAAATAATCTGAGATTGCGGAGTGGTGATGGCTGCATGACTGAATAAACTAAACACCACTGGACTGTATATTTTAACTGGACTATATACTTTGAGAGTAAGTTTTACATTATGTGAATTATATCCATATTTTTTTAAAAACAGAAAAGCTTCTAAGAAAACAAAACAGATAAAAAAATATCAGACACTAAAACTCATAAATTTTCCCTTATCAGGAGAAAAAAAAAAAAGGCCAGGCTTAATGGCGCACTCCAATAATTCCATGACTTGGAAGGCTGAAGCAGGAGAATCATAAATTCAAGACCAGCCTCAGCAACTTAGTGAGATCCTGTCTCTAAATAAAAAATAAAAAGGACTGGGCACACTGGTGCATGCCTGTAATCCCAGCAACTAGGCAAGAAGACTGTAAGATGGGGGACAACTGGACAATTTAGAGAGACCCTATCTCCAAATTAAAAAATTTTAAAAAAAGGGATAGGAATACAGTTTAGTGGTAGAGCAAGCCTGGGTTCAGTCCCCAATATCCCCTCTCCCCGCAACATGCACACCAACTATTTTATGACAATCTATCACCTACAGGAGGGAAAGTCTGCAGATCAAAGTCCAGCCCTTTATAATAGGATTCCAACTGTATTTCCATTTGTCTAGCTACCACAGTTCTGGCCAAATCAGACTTCTCATGTACCTTAAACACTATGTTAAAGGTCTTCTCTTGACTTCTCTGCATAGAAAATTCCTAGAAAATCCTTCAAAATCTAGTTCAAATAACATTTCCTTTATGCTACTTTCTCTAATGTCACCAGGCAAAACTGTGTTCTTGCAACATCCTGTATGTATCTCTATTCAGTCATACTATATTATACCATATTTGGATGATGTTACATTAACATCTTATCTGAATGCTTAACTCTTTCACTTCCTTGACACAATACAGCTTACAGTAAATGGTAAATTTTTTTAAAGTTTTGTTAGCTAATGAAGATTTGCTTATTATTGATATTATTTTTTAAAAAACTCTTGCCAGCCTTGTTGGCACACATCTGTAATCCCAGCCACTCACGAAGCTCAGGCAGGAGGATTACCAGCAGGAAGTCATCCTGGGCAACTTAGTGGAGTGCTATCTTAAAATACAATAAAATATAAAAAGGGCCAAGGATATAGCTCAGTGCTTGCCTAGCATATGCCAGGCCCTGGGTTCTATCCCTAGTACAGGGGGCAGGGAGGGTAGAGAAGCATTCTCAAATACTTTAGTGCCCAGTCTTGTAAAAGAAATAAAAGAAGCTGGGCGCGGTGGCTCAAGTCTGTAATCCCAGTGCTCAGGGAGGCTGAGACAGGAGAATCATGAGTTCAAAGCCAGTCTCAGCAACGGCGAGGCGCTAAGCAACTCAGTGAGACCCTGTCTCTACATAAAACACAAAATAGGGCTGGGGATGTGGCTCAGTGGTCGAGTGCCCCTGAGTTCAATCCCCAGTACCAAAAAAAAAAAAAAAAAAAAAAAGAAAGAAAGAAAGAAAGAAAAGAAATCTGCAATATGAAATGACTAGTTAGCTTAGAGGTCCATACAGTCAAGATTTCTTTTTTCCCCTACCCCAACAAGCCCAGGGCCTCACACATGCTAGACAATGAGCTATATCTCCAGTCCTTTCATATTTAATAAGAATAAAGTTCATTTGCAAGTAAACCAGAAGTTATAAAGGTTCCTACAAACTGAATGTAGTCACCAGAAATTGTTTCAAGAAGAAAAGACTGATACCCAAACTAAATCTGAGTAATTAGTTACAGTAAAGGTAATATGAGTAATGATGTGGAGAAAACTTTAAGTAGGACTAGAGTTGCCAAAATCAAAGCCAACAGAGACAAAGGAGTAGTAAACTACAAAAATATTATTTGATACATTACTGCTAGAGTCATGCATAGTAACTTAATGCCTTCGAAAATTACTATCCCTCCCAATTAGAGTCCCTCAAGAGTAAATTACGCAATAAAAAAATCCTAGAATTCATATTTTGTTACTTGTTCTGGATGAGTTAAAATTTATTTCCAACTGGACAAAACCAAACACAATGACAACCACACGCAATTAACTTTCATGATTTTCAGGGTCTCCAAAGGTCTATGTCTGCAACCATTTTCATGACTTTAAGTCAATGGTTTTTCAGAGGAAAACAAGTCTATTAGACCTAAGGATGATGCAGTGTCCTCCAAGAGAACCTTTACATAAAGCACACCTTTATATCTAATGTCATCTTCCATTCCAGTTAATGTAAAATTCAAACAAACTCAATTATTTCTATGTGTTATCCATTCAGTCAGTCACAGACCTGAAATAATATTTGTGTAGTATTTCTCCATTACCTAGGCTGAGAATTCTCCTCATACATTCTTTCTTTCCCCTCCTTGAAGAGGCTTATTGTCTGCTTAGTTTTCTTCATCAAATTCTCCATGAACACCCTAAAATATTCATTTTCTCCAAGTGTTTCCATCTTCCCTTCATATCTTGACAAGATAGTACGGAGATGTTGGTAGGTATCTGGCAGCAGGTCTAAGATATAAGGTGGGCTATTCTTTAGCGCCAGCTTTGGGTTCTGACACAACCGCACCACCTGCAACAAATGGAAAAGAAGGGCTATTACTTGAAGGATCTTAAGGACAATTTCTTTTTTTAAGATAAAGTTATGAAATACATGCTCTGTAGTAGAAATATGAAAAACACATGAATTTAAAAAATAATCCACAACCTACCAAACCATAGGCAATCACTACATTTCTTAATGGTACCCTTAAAACTCTCAGACACTGCTGGGGTTGTGGCTCTGTGGTAGAGCGCTTGCCTCACATGTGGAAGGCACTGATATCTAGCCTCAGCACCGCATATAAATAAATGAATAAATAAAGGTCAATCGACAACTAAAAATAAATTAAAAAAAAAACCTCTCAGACACAAGGACCTGAGTTGATCCTCAGCAATAGGAGTTTTTTAAAAAAGCAACAAAACTCTATGAAAGACTAATGGTATAGACAATACACAGCAGACCAAATGACTGGAAGTAAACAGGAGACAAATGTCCCTACAAATGCCTGAAATGTGACAGATAAAAATAAAACATGGCAAACTGCCTTTAAATACATGACTGACCCCACAATAAAAAATTTTGGGGGGTTGGGGAGGGGGCGATGCTTTCCTGGGAGGTAAATTTCTGTAAACTTTGGGCTTGAGTTTTATTTTTATTTATTTATTGTTATTATTATTTGGAGAGGGGGTACCAGGAATTGACCGAGAAGCGTTTAACCACTGGCACATTCCCAGCTCTTTTTATTTTTTATTTTGAGACAGGGTCTCACGAAGTTGCTTAGGACCTTGCTAAGCTGCTGAAGCTGGCTTTGAACTTGTGATCCTCTTGCCTCAGTCTCCTAAGCCGCTGAAATTACAGCCTGGTGGGGCTTGAGTTAATAAACACTAGGAGACAGGAGCAGCAAGGCCTCACACCCAACAATGTATGAAGCTGAACTGAGACACTTGTTCCTTCCCAAATAAAAGACACTCAGAATTTACCTGATAATTCTTTTTCCCACATTTTGCTTTCAACTTTTTCTTTTAATTTTTTTTTTTAGTTGTTGATGAAACTTTATTTTATTTATTTGTATGCGAGGCTGAGAATCGAACCTAGTGCCTCATGCATGCTAGGCAAGCGTTCTACCACTGAGCCACAACCCCAGCCCTGCTTTCAACTTTTTTGATTTGTTATGTTTTTAAGTGGGTCTCTTTTAAAGCTAGATTTTTAAAAATCCAATGTAAAAATCTGTTTATATACTGGTGGGTTTAGTCCATTTTATATCTGTTACAATGACTGATAATTTGTAATTTATCCCCACCTTCTTGTCTGTGCTTCGTTTACATGGAGTTTTGTGTGTCAGACACTACTAGAACAGAAAAGTCCAGAGATAAATCTATAGGAGCACAGACATTTATGACATTTAAATAAGTGTATCCTCGCCGCCCCCCCCCCAAAGTAGAATAATTCAATATCCATATGGGAAAAAACAAAAACCAAACTCTCACCCTATACCATACATAGATGTATGTGTACATATATTCCATATGTTAGAGACCTAAATGTGAAAGGCAAATCGAGAAAGATTTAGCAGATAATACAAGAAAATTATCTGTATCACTGCATTATAACATTTTTAAAAACAGGACCATAAAAAGCACTAACTATAAAGGAAAATATTAATTATATTTTACTACTTTAAAAGGGAAAAAAATTTAAAGCACAGAAATGTAATTTTACTTCTTTTTATCAAGACATCACAAAGAGTAAAACCACATGTCATGGAATCAGAAGATATGTGCTGAACATATCCAGAATATGTACCCAGATATATGTATGCAAATTATATAAAGAACATCCACAAATCAGTAAGACAGATAATCTAATACAAAAATGGACAAAAGACTTGAACAGGACCATCACAAAAGATGATATTCAAATAACCAATAAACATTCACATGAAACAATGTTTAACCTTGTTAATCAATCAGGGAATGATTGATTAAATTGAAAATTTAACGAATTTTCCAAGATCACAGCTACATGAACACCAAACTGGCAACATCAATAACAGGCAAGGATATAGAGCAAAAGGAACATTGAAATTCTGTCAGTGGAAATCTAAATGGATACAATCAGCTTGAAAAACAGTTCAGCACAGTGCTGTCAGGTTAAAGATTTGTGTTCACTTATGAACCTGCAGATCCATGCATGAAAGTTATAAAAGAATACCCAAGAACATGCAGAAAGCATTATTATGAAAACAGGAAACTGCCCAAACATCCATCAACAATAGAGTAGATACATAAACTGTGGTATATTCATGACAGCAGAAAATATGCAGCTGCTAATTATAACATGGATACTTTGCCTTCCAAGTTGATCTAAAGAAACCAGGAAGGTAGGGCTTGGGCTGGGGCTGGGGCTCCGTGGTTGAGCACTTGCCTAGTATGCATGAGGCACTGGGTTCAATTCCCAGCACCGCATACAAATAAATTTAAAAAATAAAGGTCCATTGACAACTAAAAAAATTTTTTTAAAGAAACCAGGAAAATACATACAATATCTGCATATTCATGACTGTTATTACTGTATTACATGTCTGTATTACTGTTCAAAAGATACCTATCTAAACTATATTATATTGGGGCTGGGATTGTGGCTCAGTGGGAGAGTGCTTGCCTTGCATGTGTGAGGCACTGGGTTCGATCCTCAGCACCACATAAAAATAAGTAAAATAAGCCGGGCGCGGTGGCTCACGTTTGTAATCCCAGCACTTAGGGAGGCTGAGACAGGAGAATCGCGAGTTCAAAGCCAGCCTCAGCAATGGCGAGGCACTAAGCAACTCAGTGAGACCCTGTCTCTACATAAAACACAAAATAGGGCTGGGGATGTGGCTCAGGG
This sequence comes from Geosciurus inauris, assembly GCA_004024805.1. Taxonomy (NCBI): domain Eukaryota; kingdom Metazoa; phylum Chordata; class Mammalia; order Rodentia; family Sciuridae; genus Geosciurus; species Geosciurus inauris. The sequence goes on along the minus strand of PVHX01018400.1, from coordinate 22,595 downwards.
GTGCCCCTGAGTTCAATCCCTGGCACTAAATAAATAAATAAATAAATAAATAAATAAATAAATAAATAAATGAAATATTGTGTCCATCTACAACTAAAAAAAATTTTAAAAAAATAAACTATATTATTTAGGTATAAATATAAAGGTGGTAAAATTATAATAGAAAGAATAAATTTTATTTGTGAATGACAATTAATCATGATGAAAATTAAATCAAAGAGAAAGGACAAAGCCGGGCGCGGTGGCTCACGCTTGTAATCCCAGCACTTAGGGAGGCTGAGACAGGAGAATCGCGAGTTCAAAGCCAGCCTCAGCAACGGCGAGGCGCTAAGCAACTCAGTGAGACCCTGTCTCTACATAAAACACAAAATAGGGCTGGGGATGTGGCTCAGTGGTCGAGTGCCCCTGAGTTCAATCCCCAGTACCAA